>JAQQSW010023045.1:0-10348 GCA_028646575.1 Pseudocheirus occidentalis
AGAAGAGGCAAGGGATAACTGTTACAACTTTACTTTAAATTCCTCTCAGTGAATTTGGCTTAGGGAAGAAATGGCATAAACTCTAAACTCAGCATCATGCCACACAGGAGAGTATAGGGCATGGAGAAGAGAGGGGGGATGACGGAGGGGAGGGCAGGGTCTGGGGGAGAGATGCTGGAAGCACACACTTCAGTAAAGGGACAGGGTAGAGAACAGAACAAGGGGGTAGGGTTAGGAAGGAGGGACATATGATCACTGTCAGAATATGTCCACTATGAAGATGTCCTGTATAATCACACATCTACAGCCTGTATTGAATTGCTCGTCCTTCCAGTGGGGGTAGGTGACAAGGGAGTAATCAAAAGAATCTAGAATCTAAAGTTCTGCAATACCTGCAACTAGGAATTAAGATATACAGGGGCTGGGGTAGGGAGACTGGGGTAGGGAGACCCTCCCTGCTCTACCAGAAAGTTAGAGAGCAGATAAGTGGAAGGGCTTTACACTGGGATTGTTGTTTTGGGATTGGGGTAGGGAAAAGGTGGGAAGAAAATTTGTTATTCAAAAATATCATGAAAATGAATGATGTAAACAAGAAAACAAATTTAAAAATCTGTTTAATAGAAAAAAGAGACTATATTTCACTAAAAAGTACAACAAAGAAGTAATATGAATACTAAACAAATGACCCAGATGAAATAGCATCCAAATTCTTAAAGGAAAACTTGAATGAATTAAAGAAGGAAATAGATGATAAAAAAACTATACCAATGGTGGATCTCAATTTACCCATCTCAGAACTAGATGAATCTAAACATAAAATAATTAAGAAGTGCTATGGTTTTGGGGGGTCAGGATGTATAGGTTTCACCTATACCCTTCCTCAACAGGCTTCGGGCATCCCGGCTCCCGCTTTCTCTGGGAGAAACAGCTGCACAGAAAACCTCAGGACACAGGACTTGCTTCTAGCTACATTCTCTAAGCCTGGTGTGGCTGGAACTCCCTCTGCCTCGGGGTAGCCTGTATTTAAGTCCTTTCTCCAGGGCCCCTTAGGGCCCCTCCCCTGGCCATGCCCTCACCACAGCGAGCCAACCGTGCATCACCCGAAGGTGGAGAGATAATCCTGCTTATTGAAGGTGGAGAGATAATCCTGCTTATTGAAGGTGGAGAGATAATCCTGCTTATCGCAAACAGGTGCAGCTCTCGCATTCCGCCCCCAGGTGATCACGTGCACTCCTGTTAGCTGAGGACCGGTTCAACCCATTACCAACAAGAGACCCAACAAAGAAGTAGTTAAGGAGATGAATAGAAATTTTAGAAAATTTAGATATGACAGAAGTCTGAAGAAAACTGAGTGGGAACAGACAAGAATGCCCCTTTTTCTTAGTTGTACATAACACTTTCACAAAAATTGTCCATAGATTATGGAATAAAAACCTCATAAGCAAATACAGAAAAGAAACATTAAACGTATCCTTTTAGGACCATAATATAATAAAAATTACATTTAATAAAGACGCTTTGGGGGCATAGATTAAATATTAATTGGAAACTAAATAAATTAATCCTAAAGAATGAGCAGATCAAAGAGCAAATCACAGAACAAATCAATAACATCAAGAAAGATAATGAAAAAAATGAGACAATATACCATAATTAGTGGGATACAGCCAACATAATACTTAGTTAAATCTCAGATCTCTAAATGATTATGTCAATAAAAGACAAAAAGAGAAGATCAACAATTTGGACATGTGATTTAAAAAAAAAACTAAAAAAAGAACAAATTAAAACTCCCCAATTAAACAACAAAATGTAAATTCTGAAAATTAAAGGAGAAATTCATGAATCTGAAAGTAAAAAAAAAGAAATGGGTTAATGTGATTATGAAAAAAGGAAATCAAATGACCATTATTAAAAATGAAAATGGTGAAAGCACTACAAATAATTAATTAAAGCAATTATTAAAAGCTATTTTTCCCAATCATGTGCCAATAAAATTGACAATATAAATGAAATGGTTAAATCTTACAAAAATATAAAATGTACAGATTAAGAGAAGAAGAAATAGAATACATAACTAAACATATCCTAGGAAAAGATATTAAACAAGCCATAAATAAATTTTCTAAGGAAAAAAACAAAACAAAATCCAGGACCAAATGATTTAGAAGTTAATTTTACTGAATATTTGAAGAACAGTTAGAATTATGTAAACTATCTGAAAAAAATAGGTAAAAAGCGAGTCCTACCAAATTCCTTTAATTGCTTTTAATGCTTCCTTTTAATGATCTAATTATAGTTTTGATACCTAAACAAGAGAGTAAAAACAGATCAAGTAAACTGTAGACTAATTTCCCTAATAACAGCAAATCCAGTTATATACAGAAAAATCTGAAAAATATATACAATATTTCACTGCCATGAACTGCCTACCTCTGGAAAGGTGTGGTATTGAGGTTGGGGGATGTTTTTTTTCTTTTTAATTTCACAACATTCATTTGTTAAAAATCAGTTATCTTCAGTTAGGTTATTGTAGTCATTGAGTGTATTATTTTCCTGGTTCTATTTACTTTACTCTTCATCTGAACATGTCAATTTTTTATGCTTCTCTGTATTTCTTAAGTCATCATTTTTTTAAGTACAGTAATATTCCATTCACCTACATGAACTATAACTTCTTCAGCCATCCTCAATCAGTGGAAATATACTTCATTCTGAAAGATTTCTATAAGATTTTTCAAAGGCACACTGAATTCCATAACCAGTTTTTAGAATAGTGTCTCTAAATATCATTGAACCCTTAAGCAAATTTCACCTTTTCATTTCTATCAACTTCCCAATTTTAGCTATTGATTGCAATTAGCATTTTTATTAGGTTTTTTTCTTCTCAACCACTTTTGCTGGTTCATCACCCACATAATATCCCTTCTTAATTGTGGAAGTACTCTAAGGCCCTGTTCTGGGTCGTCTTCTCTTTTTCTCAACACTCAGTGGTGACCTCACTTGCTCCCACGGGTTTCATTATCATCTCTATGTAAATGACTCAAATATCAGGTTCTGGCTACATAAACAAGATAGGAAGGAAAGAAAGAAAGGGAAGGTAATATTTATTAAGTATCCATTATTTGCCAATATTTTAATTGTATTCTCACAATGGTCCAGGGAGGAAAGTGATAATATTATCCCCATTTTATAATTAAGGAAACTGAGGCAAACCAAAATCAGACCCTGACTTGGCCAGGGTCACAGAGCTAGTAAGCAAGCTTAGGCTAAATCTGGACTCAGTTCTTTCCAACTCTAGGCCCAGTGTTCTAGCTAACTTCAAGAAGGGGCAGAGCATCAATTGGGGAATGTTTAAAGAAGTTGTGGTATATGAATATAATGGAATATTATTATGCTATAAGAAATGAGGAGCAGACTGCCTTTGTATTTACCTGGAGAGACTTATACAAACTGATGCCAAGTGAGAAGAGCAGAATGAGGAGAAATCTGTACACAATGAGAGACATAATGTATGTGTAGCAACCAGCTCTAACAGACTGAACTCTTCTCAGCAATGCAAGGCTATAAGATAACTCCAGAAGACTTATGATGGGAAAAGATGTCTACATTCAGAAAAGGAACTAGAAAGAACTAGAGAGAACAGAGTTTGAATGCAGAGTGAAGCAAACCACCTGCTCTCTTTCTTTTTCTTACTTGGTTCTGTTTCTTCTTTCCCATTGTTCATCTCATTGATTACAATCCTTCTTCACAACCTGACTAATGTCTAATGTGAAAATATATGCAGATCCTACACTTGATTGCATGCCACCATGGGGTAGGGAGAGGGAGGGAGAGAAAATCTGAAACTCAAGGGAATGTGGAACTGAATCTTGTAAACTAAAAGTAAACAAACAAATTAATAAAGACAAAAAAAGAAGAGGAAGAGATCAGTAACTGTAGAGGATAATGGGAAAGGCTTTATGTAGAAGCTCATGCTTGGTCATATTAAATAATCAATCACTATTGATTAGAGAAATGCAAATTAAAACAACTCTGAGGTACCACTTCTCACCTATCAGATAGGCTAATATGAAAAAACATGAAAATAACGCATGTTGGGGAAGATGTAGGAAAATAAGAACACTAATGCATTGTCAGTGGAGTTGTGAATTGATACAACCATTCTGGGGAGCAATTTGGAAATACGCCCAAAGGGCTATAAAAATGTGCATACCCTTTGACCAAGTAATACCACCTCTGGCCTGTATCCCAAAGAGATCATAAAAATGGGAAAGGACCCACATGTACAAAAATATCTATAACGGCTCTGTTGTGGTGGCAAAGAATTGGAAATTGGGGAATGACTAAACAAGTTGTACTATATGAATGTAATAAAATACTACGTACTATAAGAAATGGTGAGGAGGCAAACTTCAGAAAAACCTAGAAATATTTTGGATAGGGACTAGATAGTACCAATGCTATGCAGAATTTGTGCTAAATCTGAGTCTATTCTCCCCAGAGACTGAGAAGGTATCAGAGGGATTGTGTCTCTGAGGTACTGAAGGAAAATGAGGTCTTGCTAAATCAGAGTAAATATCCCCTTTATATAAACTCAGTGATATTAAATGTTTAAGTAGAACTGGGGTGTTAGTCACTAGTGGCTAACAGGGGTGGGAGGGAACTATATTAGAATAAGAGACCAGGCTGATGGCAGGAGAGAAGAGATACACTGAAGCCCTCTGGGGGTACCCTTAAGGACCATTAGAAGGAGAAGAATCTGGGCTTGTTCTAACAGAGTGAGGTCAGAAAATATGCTGGCTATTTTAGAGACAGCTGGAGCCACAGTGGATTGAGCACTGGATCTGGGGTCAGGAAGACCTAATTTCAAATATAGCTTCAGATATTTCTAACTATATGATCTCCAACATGTCACAGCTTCCTCAGCCATAAAATTGGAGTATTAAATAGCACCTAACTTTTAAGGTTGTAAGATATTTATAAAAAATGCTTAGTACTGTAGTAGGCACTGTATAAAATGCTTATTTCTTTCCCTATTTATAAATATACATGGGGTCTCTGTCATTAGAGTGTAATCTTTGAAAGGTTTCATTTTTTTCTTTGTATTCTCAACACTTATCATAATGCACTATATACAGTAGGTGCTAAATAAATGCTTGATTATCATTCATCAAGTAGTACATTTCTTACTCATTTAACATGTTTCCAACAAAAAAATGCCTCTTCGTGTGACATAATGACTTAATAAAACACCTAATAAAACACTTATGAAGTTATCAGTGATGATAACTCCTTCACAAGCACTATCCCATATTGAAAGCTTAGTTTTACTTCCATAAAGTAATACTGTTTTAACCCTGAAGTCAAGTGTCACTGTTACTGTGAATTCTGGCTTAATCACTTCTTCACAGTAGAGGATGCATTTGCTCACTCTATGTAATGGTCAGGACTATCTTCATGGTAATCAAGATGATGGCCCTCAATCTCATCTAGCTACTGCTCTCTGATTCCCACCTTTTCACCCCTCGACAATATTTTGCAAACAAGCTTACACTCTAAACCAATATTTCCGCTGGCTAGCATGCCTCTCTAGTTGGCAAGAAAATCAAACTCCTACTTGCTAAGGTGATTTCTAGACTCCATAGAGTTTTTTAACAGGAAAACTCTTTTGCAAAGTCAGCTGGAGTCTTTACTAAAGTCCATTGTTAAAGAGTTTACACTTCATTTAGACAAAATAAGTTTGTAAATGTGATAGCACTCTATTTATTTTAACTTTAAACTGAATTTCAAGCTGCTTTAAGTCAATGATATGACTGCACACGGAGAGCAGATTATGAAATTATCATCAGTCAATTCCTGTCAGTTAGATATAGGCAAAATCACCCGGGGGAAAAGGATGATGGTGCTCATCATATCAGAACCTTTTTATTCTATTCGTGAAGAAAGTATTCATATAAGTGTAAGTCACTTGAGCAGTCATTAAGTATTTGTTGTTTTTTGTTTCTTGATGCCTTATCACCTTTCCTGTGTTCTGTTTTCTTCTGGCATTTATTTCTGATGTGATATTATGGTGTATACTGCCTTAGCATGAAGCATCTTGTCAAGTTTTTCATCAAATTCTTCTACTTCATCCTCTGAAACAGACACTGGTAAAGAAGCTTCAATTATCTTGACAGTCTGTGTTCTACATTTTGTGGCTATTTCAGTGTCCCACAAAATGGTGTTTCTTATTATCTTTATGCACACAGTAAAACTAACTTAAACAATTCCTTTTTTTGCTTCCCTGAAGAAAGCCATCTTTCCTTTTGCCTGCAACTTTTTTTTTTAACATCTGATTTAACTTAGAGGAAGAATGAAAATGTGGTAGCTAGGTGGCACAGTAAATATCGCCCTGGGCCTAGAGTCAGGAAGACTCCTCTTCCTGAATTCAAATATGGCCTCTGACAGTTACTACATGTGTGACTCCGGACAAATCACATAACCCTGTTTGCCTCAGGTTCCTCATCTGTAAAACGAGCTGGAGAAAGAAATCGCAAACCACTCTAGTATCTCTGCCAAGAGAACTCCAAATGGGGTCACCAAGAGTCGGACACAACTGAAACGACTGAACAATAAATAAGAATGAAGATATAGATTTGGTTCAGTTTTTCTAGTAGAATAACAAATCAATGGTCGTTGGACAAAGACGACACATGAGGAGTAGGGTCCTGAACCTGTAATTTCATTGATATAGGGAACCCCAAAATGAGGAAATTCACTTTATTAATGCTGTTTAATACAATCTCTGCAACTTACATTTTTGAGAGTTTCCTCAAGCACTAAGAGGTCATGTCCCAGAAGTAGTAAGTGTCAGAAGCAGGACTTAATTCCAGTTATTTTTGGCTCTCATCCTGGGTCTCTACCCAGTAGCTCCTTCTTAGTAAGAGTAGCAGCCGCTAAACTTTACTTCTAGACATCCCAAACTCTGCAAGTCTTACAATCCTCACTCCCTTCCTACCACTCTACCAACACAGCAGAAGAGAAAAGTGATATATTACAGGGTCTTTGTATTACAGAACTAAAGCTGTAAGAGATCTCAGAAGCCATCTCATCCAGTCCTCTTATTTTACAGAAGCACAGGGAGGTTGAGTAATTTTTCCAAGTTCACAAAGATAGTAACCAACAGATGTTACATTTAAACCCAAGTCTTCTGACTCCAAACTATACCAAACAGTCTTAAGGGAAGAAAGAAGCTATACAAGATGGAATTCTGTTACCTATTTTTATCTTCTTCAAGGGCCACCATGACCAAAAAAGGCCACTGCCCAATGGCTACCACTGTTAAGCTTCTCTTCTCATTGAATTAATTGGTTCTTGGACAGCAGATGGTCTAAACATTTTACAAACATTGGCTTATTCGATCTCTACAACAACCTTGCAAGATGGGGACTATTAATATCCCTGTTTTACCACTGACAAAATGGAGGCAAACAGCAATTATGTGACTTGCCCAGAGTCACACATATTTAGTAAATGTCTGAAGCTATTTGAAATTAGGTCTTCCTGACCCCAGACCTAGTGCTGTCTACTTGTGCCTCCAGCTGCAGCTAAAGCCTATGCTTTCATCCTTTCCACACTTTAAAATCATTCCATTTCTGTACTCTTTGCATAATCTTCCACAACTCAGGCTCACCTTTATAAGTCTTTTTTTTTTGCTCCTGGTCAGAGAACTGAGACTCAACATACACAGACACAGCCAATGGGCCTAGATAAGTATGCAGACACGCAGATGCAGACACACACACACACTCACTTTTTTTTCTATTTTGTCTGGTGAAAAATGAAACTCACTCAAATATTGGCATTTTACATGATGTAAAATGTGTTTTAAAATGGTTGAGAAGAATAATACAGAAACTAAGGCACAAAGTAGGAAAATTATAAAGTATCATGAAGTAATTGGGTTTTTCAACTTTATCTAAAAGGAGCAATAAAGTCAATTTTATCTTTTGTAATTGTGGCACATTGATGGAGTATGATGAGAACAGAAAAAAAGGGTTGTACAAAAAAGTGAAATATTTTTACAACTGCTAAAAAACTCCCTCTTCCTGTTTCTTTTCCTACAGTGTCTGTCACTATAATAAGTTAATTAAAAAACAAAACAACATGAACACAGATATAGAATGAAATCATCAACAGAAGTGATTTTAGAAAACTCTGGCCATTATTTTGAAAATTTATATAAAAATGAAAATTACTTAAGGTAATTATGAACTCCATACAAACTCCAGATTATGAACTCCATAAAATCAAATAGCAATAACACATTTTAAAAATCAATAGATAGCAGCTTTTCTCCATGAAACACCATTTCCAAGATAAGGCTTAAACAGTTTATTCCCCTTTATCCATGTCCATTCCTCCTTAGTTGTCAATTAAAAAGGTCAGAGATTAGGATATTTAATATTGTCCAGGGGAAGGAAACAGAGACCAAAGTAAATATTAACATAATAGAAGGAAGGAAAACAATTATATCTTTAAGTGGTGAGAAAAAAACAAACTCCAGTTTAATAAATTTTACAAGAGAATAGAAATTGGGGCTTGCCTATTTCAGCACCTCCAAGTAGTGCTTAATGACAAGGAAAAGAAATAAGGTGTTCACTGTATGCTTTGTTTCCTATTCTCTATCAGCCCATTTGTTGAACACCTTCAATGTACACCACTGTACTGGAGACTAGGGCAGTAAGAAAGGAAATGAAGACATAGTCTTTGACCTCAAGAGGTTAGGATTTAATGACAGTGAATGGACAAATATAAGTGTATAACTATTAATCACAATATGATAGCACAACACAAAGGATTTCAATATTTTAGACCCATTAAACTGAGAAAACATTAAATTTTTTCAGGAATGACATCTTGAGGAGGCTGAGCCAAGATGGCGGCACAGAAGCAACAAGGTCCCGTAGCTCCCACACCGCCACCCTAAACACCCATAAAATATGAGCCCAGACAAAGTCTAGGACTCTCAGAATCACAAAAATACAGAAAACACCTCTCTCGCTGAAGGCAGCTCAGCAGCAGGGGCTCATCCCAGAGGCCGGGAGTGGAGGCTGGCCCAGCCTGAAGCTGACACTGCAACCCGGCCCCTGGCGGTTGGAAGGAGCCGGCTGAATAGAGCAGAGCCACACCACAGCCAGTCTTCAGAGGAGAGGATCTACACCCTCCAGCACCTCCACATCTGCCAAGGCATGAGGAACGGGGACAGGAGAGGGGCAGCTTGGGCTGCCAGAGCAGAGACTGGAAGAGCCCAAAACCACAATCACGGCCAGGCCAGGCCCAAGGGCAGCCAGGAGGCACGGAACCTCCCAAGACACAGTTTGAGTCTACTTCAGAGAACATCTTTTGAACCTGAGGGAATCTTCACATCCACCAAACCAGGATTAGATGGTCAGTGAAAGTGAAACTTTGACAATTAATTGGGTGGGAGGAAAAGGAGTTCGGCCAATCTGCCCCCATGGCAAGGAAGCAGTGGGGGAAGGGAACTGTTGGAATGGGCTGCGGCCCACACTGGGCTGCTTCAGAGACCCTGGCCTGTAGACTCCACAGTGGGGGGCTGAATCAATTGATCGGGGCCAAGTGCTCTTGCTCTGCAGGTGGGAAAATCCCAGCGATTTGGAACAGAGCTTTCCCCCCTGGAAGGAGAGTTGCACAGAGCTAAAAAAAAAAAATCCAACCAATTGACTGACTGGCCAACATGAGGAAAAGGAAGCAAAATAAGAACAGCAATAAAACTCTAGAATCCTTTTTTGTGGACACAAAGGATCAAAGCATGGAATGGGAGGAAGAGAATCCAGTCAGAACTCCCACATCAAACGCTTCCAAAACACTTGAAGAATGCCTAGAAGCTATACATCAACTGAAAAAGGACTTTGAAAACCAAATAAGAGAAGTGGAGGAAAAATAGGGAAAAGTAATGAGAATGATGCGAGGAAACCATGAAAAGAGAATCAACAAACTGACTGAAGAAAGCAATACTTTAAAGAATAGATGAACTCAAATGGCAAAAGAGGTCCAGAAAGCCAATGAGGAGAAGAATGTCTTAAAAAGTCGAATTTCCCAGATGGAAAAAGAATCGCAAAAGCATTCTGAAGAGAATAATTCCTTCAGAATTAGAGTGGAGCAAGTAGAAGCTAATGACTTTATGAGATACCAAAATACCATTAAACAGTTACAAAGAAATGAAAAAAATAGAAAGCAGTGTGAAATATCTCCTTGAAAAAAACACTGACCTGGAAAATAGATCCAGGAGAGACAATTTGAAAATTACTGGTCTACCTGAAACCCATGACCAAAAAATGATCTT
>JAQQSW010023046.1:0-10348 GCA_028646575.1 Pseudocheirus occidentalis
AGAGAGAGAGAGAGAGAGAGAGAGAGAGAGAGAGAGAGAGAGAGAGAGAGAGAGAGAGAAAGAAAGAGATAGAGAGAGAAAGAGTGAGAGTGTTAGAGAGAGTTTTTCTCCCAGCACCTGGATGCTGACTGAGACCTGAGATGGAGTTCTCCTGAGACCAGAATCTGGTGAAGGCCACCCAGAAGGCTGATATTCCTTCTGGGTCCTAGGGCTAGCTGAACTGCTGGAAGACTGAGAAGCATGACCAGGATAAGACTTTGTTTGTTTGTGGCCTGGCTGATCCTTGAGTTCAAGGCAAGAGAAGTGGGGAAGGGTTTGAGATGTGCTGGACCCTGTGAACTTCTGAGGACTGGAAAAGGACCTGGGAGCTGTCTACCTGTGAGGACTGGACAAGAACCTGGCAGCTGTCTGCTTCTGAATCCAGGTGACTGTTTGGTGGATTCAGGAGGGAGTTGGAGCCATGGAAGGGGATCCAGGGAATCAGAGAGACCACCCAGAGTCAAGATGAAGAAAAGGCCTCCCCTTGGATGAAACCGAGGTTTGCTGAACACCAAGGGGTGGAGGGTTTGTGTGGTTTTCTAATGACTGTACTAGTGATTAATGATAGTTAGTAATCAGGAATCTAGATTAGTGACTGATTAAGGTAATGGTTGCCCCATGAGTGGAAGATTGATATATTGTGAACTGACTGAATGAATGATTAAGTGAGAAGGGTTTTCCCCCTTAGGGAAATCAGATGATTATTCTTTTGTTCCTTGTTCTAAATATTGTGGCC
Organism: Pseudocheirus occidentalis; assembly: GCA_028646575.1. Taxonomy (NCBI): domain Eukaryota; kingdom Metazoa; phylum Chordata; class Mammalia; order Diprotodontia; family Pseudocheiridae; genus Pseudocheirus; species Pseudocheirus occidentalis. The sequence goes on from JAQQSW010023046.1 coordinate 776, forward strand.
ACTGTAGTGAAAACTGTGTGGCCATTCTAATGTTAAGCTGTTATGAACACCATACTATGACTTTCTATGATAAGATGTAATTTTGTGAATATTATATTGTGAATGTTTGCCTTGATTTGTAATAGAATAAACAGTTTTCACTATTACTGTGTAATCCAAACCTTAAAAGCTGTTCACAGTAGCATTCTTTTTGGAATCTGTTTGTGCATGGCGTTACAGAAAGCCAGAAAATAATTAATTACTGAAAAAGTAAAAGAAAATAAGTTTGAAAAAATAAAAGAAAATTATGAATGAGTAAGGTATGTTTTCTAGGCATTGGGGATGGCCTGGGGAACTGCACATAGGTGAGACATAGTGTATAAACTACAGGGCATGGCTACTTATGTGATGCTAATTATAATGTATGTGGTCCAGTTTTTCACAGTTTCCAATTTTCTTTATTTGTATTTTCTCAGAAGCTTGTTCTTATTATATCTAGTTACTTGAAGATGTTATGTGTGTATATATCTGTGTGTGTATACATATAGTGATTAGAAGATACAAAACTTTTCTTTCTTAGTTGTCTACTCTGAAAATTATTTTTTTCTAAAACATGGGATCTAGATTCTGATTATGTTTATAAAGGAAAAATTTTAAAAGATTATTTTATTTTCACTAAAAGCTTACATTATTAGTCACTACATGTTTCTTGTGTGACTACTATATATAAGGCATTATAGAGAGTAAAAAGAAATAGCTCAGAATCTGAATTTTTCTGGATATGCTCTAATGACAGCTAACAAAACATTCTATGCAGAAAACTCCCATTCTGAATGTGTCAGTTTGAAATTAAAGTTTTGATGAAATATTTCATAAAACCAGTTCCCATTTGAAAAAAAAAGGAAAACTATGAACAGGTTATTTCCAGAAATATCATTGCCCTACACTATCCATTTACCTTGTGATTTTTAGCCTGGAGAGTAGAAAGAAAACCCTGGATATAATTTTAATTTTACCTTTTGAGAAGTCTATAAAATATTCTTAATAAAATCATTAACATTCTCTCTACTTTACATAATGCCTCCAGGTATCCTGGCTATTTTAGACCTATGTTCAAAACCTTGTCTTAATTGTCCATCTTCCTACCTAGTCACTGACATCTTCCACTGCCTTCACCCTTGCATTCAATTAACACAGTGATGTGTATCACAAAGTAGTTATGAGCTCTCATAGCTTTGTGTCAAGGGTAAGACTCTTTAAAAGATGCAAATTAAGACAGGAATTTAAAAAAAAAACTTACAGAAAACCTTTCCAGTGAATGCCTGCTGTCAACAGGAGAAAGTGGCAAAGAATTGAAGCAATTTTTCTCACAGTCTTAGAGAGAAACAGGTTATCAGGAGTTTGGACAGGTAGATTTGGCCTGAATTCTCATGCTGCTATCTTAACACCCTAGTCTTAATCTCCATTTAGAATAGGTGTGTTCTGCCCATCTGGCTAATTTGCTTGCTCTTCTATCCCACCTTTAACTCCACAGAGTTCCTGGTAATACTGAAAGCAAAAGCACTTCTGTGACTGTAGTAGAGTTCAAAAAGTCTCAGCAGGCAGAGTTCTGCTCCTGCCTCAAAGTTAGTGTTAGTCTCATTCCATTCCAGGGTGAAAAGAAAAATATGTCTGACTAAGACTACAATTTCTGTAATTCACAGTGTTATATCTTTTCTTTGGCCCTCAAAGGAAAGTCTGAACGCTCATTCACAATAAAATCCACTTGTCTTCACACTTTTTCATTCTTAGTTTGTAGGACTTGACGCTATAGTTTCCTAATGCAATGCCATAAGGTAGACTGGGGGCTACTGCCATACCAACAGGACTTTCACTACAGTTTTCTGCTGACAACAGCTCACTGTGGTGTCCATCCTCCATTCAGCCACTAAAGTGATTTTCCTAGAACACAGGGCCAATCGTATCACTCCCTACACAATAAACTCCAGTGGCTCCCTGCTGCCTCTGCAATCAAATACAAAATGGAACTCAAAGCCCCTCATAAGCTGCCTCCCCTTCACATGCCCCCAACACATACACACACATTTTCAGCCTGCTTATACCTTATTTCCTGAAATACAGTCTCCTCTCCTGGCTGTTCCATAAACAAGATACTCCATCCCTTCAATTCAGGAATTTTCTCTGGCTGCCCCTATTCCAGCTTGGAATAGCCTCCCTTCTCAATCCCACCTACTGATTTTCTTGGCTTTCCATAAGTCCCAACAAAAATAACCTATTTTACTAGAAGCCTTTCCCAACTCTTCTAAATTCTGTTATTATTTCCTATTTATGTTATATATAGCTTGCTTTGTATATACTTGTTTACATGCTCTCTCCCTCTCAGTCCCTGAAGGCAGGGACTATCTTTTGCCTCTTTTTGTATCCCAGTGCTTAGCACAGTACCCAGCACTTAGTAGGACCCCAATGAATGTTTTTTTATTGGTTTATTCTCAAAGGTTGTACTAGTAGATCAGTAGCTGTGGAAGGCTCTACGAAGTTTCAAGTCTGAGCACAACAACCGAAAGAACTCTATGTTCTTATAGTGCATGAGCTGTGTCTGCCAGCAGACCAGCCCGGTGGAATCTGGAGAAACTCATTCATCACTAGGTTGGCCACAAAGTGTGTCCAAAATAAAAAATTGTTAGGGATCATAGATTCATTAGTTGTAGAATTCTGCAAGCTGTGTTGGGGAATTTCCCACACCAATGAAGCTACAAGTCTTTGACATGCTGAAGAGAGCAAAAAGATGCTGATACATGTATTTTTACATTTCCAACTTTAGAAAAGCAACAGTCAAATAAGCAATGATAGTGAATTCTACTGCATTGATAAATGGCATTCTAGATTACTTCTTTTAGATATAAGCAGTGAAAATACATTTATTTCTTTTGACCACAAAAAAATACCAGGTCATGAATTAAATAATGAATCAATATTGGTAGCACCAAATCAACAGGGACAAGATCCTGCTTCCATTGCAATGGGACCATTTCTTCTCTGACTTCCTGAAATACACCCTCAGTTGATAGAGCTCAAAATAATCCCCAAAGAATATATGTTATTATTGCCAATGATCCACAGACTGGGCTGGCAAAATTGGTCAATGATAGCCTCTGGGCATAGAAAAAGAATGAATGCCTTTGTTGATTGTGTGCCCAATCATCTTCCATCAATACTGATTATCCTGTAGTTTCACTGACTTGTTTCAATTTATTGTGAAGTGCAAAATGGTAGCATTATAGCAGCTCTATTACTCTGTGAAGGTAAAAAGGATCTCATAGTGAAAATCCATATCTGGTCTTTTGAAATCAACCTAAGTAAAATAAATCAGGATACTTCGCTGGGGGTAGTAGTATTTTTTCTTCTTTTTGAGATGAAATAACTCACTATTTTTCTCATAAATCGGTCTTCTAAACTTTTTCAACGCATAGCTCTTAATTCTATATTCTTTAAATGACTAAAGACATGCTTTTCTTCCAATGCAAAGAGGCCATTGGTTGTATTAATAAAAAAGATGACATAAAGAACTTTCTAAAAAATAGTCAACAAACATTTATTAACAAACTTACTATGGGTAAGCTACTCATTGGGAACACAAATACAAACAGAAAGAAAAAACAGCTCCTGCCCTCAAGGAAGTCACATTGCAATGGCACATAGTAAATGCTTAACAAATGCTTGTGGAATGGCGGCTGACTCCCATGGATTCACTTATTGTCTGCACACAGATGGCTCCTATCATCTACATCCCTAACTTACTTGTACCTCTGGCATCACCAACTTCCTCCTGGATATCTTTACCTAGGTGTACCACTAACATCTAAAATTCAGCAAGTCCAAAACAGAACTCCTTTATCATACCTCTATACTGCATTTCCTATCTCCTAGACTTCTTTTTAGAGCTCTCCCACTTACTTAGGTTCACAACTTAAGAGTAACCATCAATCCTTCACTTTTTTATCACATAGATCCCATCAAGCATCTCTTCTCCCATGACTGCCTCCCTGGGTCAAGCTCTCATCACTCCCTTTCCTACAGTTAGTAAAGTAGCCATGAAAGTGATAGGGTGCTTGTGCTGGGACCCTAGTCCTAAGATCATGTCTCCAGAAGCCATCTAATGTCTCACTAGATCCCTATCCTGTGAGAAAATTTTCCCTTGTTGCAAAACACATGCAAGCCTGACTCTGTAATTTCTTTATCAGAACAAGATACAGGCATACTGACCCAAGGACTCTCTTTCTGGTGCCAGATCCCCAAGGTCCATGCCTTTGGCAGCTAAACAAAAGCCATCTTTTCTCCCTCGATGTCTGGTACCAACAAAGTTGTCTCTGCAGACTCCCCAAATTTTCCCATCCACAGATAACTGACTTCTGCTCCCAAAGACACTTGGACCCCTGTGTTTAACATTCCTTTTCCTGCCCCTTTTCTACATAAGTTTTAAATTCATCCCCATTAAGTTGCAAGTTCCCTAAAGGAACTTCAACGACTACTACTGGTGTTGCAACAAATCTTACTACTTCACTGAAAGCAGGCTGAAAAGCTTTTTGAAAAAACTGAAAGTTTGTCAATTCATTCCAGGTAACTACCTTGTATCCTGTCATTCTTGGGGTTCTTTGCACCCCAAACAGTATCAAAATTGCCAAAATAATCTTTCTAAAGCACAAGTCTAAAACGTTCTCCTGAGTTCATCAGCTCCCTACTGTCTCCAAAATAAAATGCAAACTTTGTTTGATATTTAAAATCCTTCTATCTCTGGACCCAACCTACCTAGGCAGACTTACTTTACAATACTTCCCTTTACCCCTTCTGCCTTCCATCCAAGCTGGTCTCCTGGCTGCTTCTGGGGCCTGAGTTGACATCTCTTCCATTTTTGGTTTTGCCCTGGCCAGAAAAGCTCTCCTCCTCCCTCTCTTCCTCCTCTTCCCACTCCCCCTCATCTCTGCCTTTTGGAATTCTACTTTTTTTTGAGGCCCCTTTCTTCAGGCCTTTCCTGATTTCCCCATTTGTTAATGTTTCTCTCTCCCTCAAATTATATTGTCTTTCCTTTATTTCTACTTTGATGTCCTTGTCTGTGTAAGTGCACACTGGTGTTTTACCCCTTAGTTCCCACTATAACAAGCTCCTTGAAGGCAGGGGCCATTTCAGTTTTGTCTTTGTGTCCTATCCCTTCACAACGCTCCTCGCAGACACTACACACTTAATAGATGACAGCTGAATGGAAAGCTGAAGACAAGCACAAAACTAACAACTTTGAAAGCTTTCATTGCTCTGAAAGACATAGCACCAAAGCCCCAAATCCCACTTGTTTGTCTTCTCAGACTGCCTAAGTGTGGGGGAGGGGAAAGGCTTCTGAAGGGTTCCAGTGCTACATTCTGCTCTTAACCAGCAGCACCGATGTCATAGCACTCCAGCTTTTACCAATTAATCCAGCCAACTGTTTTATGTTTCTCTTTGCCTTGCTGCTTCCTGGCCATGTGACCAGACTCTTCTCTTTGTTTATCCAATGGGAAATAAGACTTGTGCTTCCTCAAAGACTCAGGATGATGACCAAATGAGACAACAGATGGAAGGGACTTTGGGTAAACTCCAAGAACAGTATAAACATCAGCTGCTGCTGTTGGTCCTCCTGCCTTTTCATCTCAGCCTAATTTTGCCCCTTGTGTGAACACAAGGTTAGTTATCCTGAAGGACCTGAGCTAGAGTACCCAGTCTGGGTCTGTGCCCGGTTTAACCTCCACCTCTCTGTGCCTCAGCCTCTCCATCTAAATTAAAAGGCTTGGGCCCAATGACTTCTGAAATCCCTTCCAGCTCTAAATCCTACAGTCTCACAGTTGGGAACTTCAGGGGATGGTGTGGTCAATTCCTTATAAACTGATTTTTAATTCTATGCCAAAACAAACAAACCCAAACCACTCATTCCAATACTTGTCAATATGAGAAAAATATAATAATGAGAAAAATAGGTAAGAAATCTGAAAACAAAAGAAAAGCCCTGATTTGTAAGTCCAAGATCAAAAAAAGAGTGAAAGTAGCAATCTAATTATAACCCAGGGCCTTTTCCAAAGCCAGTGGTCAAAATGACCAATCTTCTGTTAATGACTAGACCTAAAAGACCTGGTAGTCAGTGCCACTGTGCCTGAGGGAGGGGGGGAAATGAATGGCTATATAAAATACTGTTTGTGGAAAGGTTATTTTTTTCTCCAAAGATATAGATACTGATTTTGTGAAATGAAATTTAAGTAATAGAACTAAGACCACTATAATCTTTACATACCTATGTTTTCCTTTAATAAGGCATCATCTGAACAGGCTATTTCAAAAGAATATTTAAAGAATCCTTTCCTGAAAAAAGAATTCGACATATTTCTCTCAAATAATTAAGCATATTAAGTAGCAATCAATTAAGATTTATGTATATTTAATTATAATTGTAGATTATGAAAACTGCCCATTTCCCCCCTGGAGGTACCTTTCTGAATAATTTCATTATGAATATCTTGAAGACATAATTTGTTTATGAAAAGGCCCTGTTCTTATTTGTTGGTACTTCTCTAAGCAAAACTCTCTCTCTCTCTTTCTCTCTCTCCCTCTCTCTCTTGGTAGCATAGATAATGACAATGTTTTCCCTTTTGGACCAGAACAAACAAGAAATGACTAAGGGTTTCAGCTCTAACCCTACTGGCTCTCCTTCAGGTCGGTCTGTAGCTTGCAAAGATTTCTGAAGGCTTCCTCAAGAAGCTTTGACTGGCTCTGCTCTACATATTAGAGGATTCCCTGAATAATTCTTAGGGAGCCTGGGAGCCTGAGGCACAATATAGGAGAGAATTTGCTGAGCTGGTCCGATTGCTGCTGCTGCTGCTGCTGCTCTCAATGCTGCTACTGTTGCTGCTGCTGCTACTGTTGCCACTACTACTACTGCTACTACTGGGGCTGCTGCTGCTGCTATCAATGCTGCTACTGTTATTACTGCTGCTGCTGCCGCTGCTGCCTGAAAAATCAGGATCTGGCCCATAAGCCCAAACTGGGACTGCAACTATACATAGAATGTGACTAGTACCAGAAGAGACACAACCCAAGCCCTCAGCCCTGTCCTCTAGGTCTGATACCTGGAGAGCTGCCTTGGCAGAAGCAAGGGAGCTCATTAATTCTTCAAGGCCTATTTCAAGGTTGTATTCCCTGATTATAGAATGCAACCTGCTCTGAGTCACGTGATTTGCATTTCCCACATTTGACATTTATTTTTTAAAGTCCTGCTATAATATATGTATATAAACAGAGAGCTGCACACTCTTCCTGTACATTTCTAAGACTATTATCAAATCTGGCATTTGTCATTATTTCATTTATTTGTTATTTTGAAAAATATTATAAACAAGTTTCACTACAATAGCAAATAGAATGAAAAATATAGTAGAGGTTTCTATGCATGTATTTTTCAAATTCATTATATCTTTATATTTTAATACATACCTTTTATTTTTTATATAACTGCACTTTCCGTTTTTATTATCATTTTTAGAGCTTTTCATCTGTGAGACAAAATCAACAAGTTTCAGGTTAATTTCTTTAAAGTTAGGCCATGGATTCTAATTTATTTAAAACAAAAGACTAAAAATAATTCATGCCCTCTGACTAGACCAATATTTTAATACAGAAAAAAAATATGTTTATAAATTGATCTAGATAGTTTTTAGATTGATAAAATATCAGAGTTTCAAGGACCACATGGATCATCCAGAATGAACTTCTGCCTAAACAATAACCCCTCTGCCATTATACCATTCAAGGAGATTTTCCAGTTTTTGCTTGAAGAGCCACTATTGTGGAAACTTATTACCTACTAAGACAACCCATTCCACCATTGGATAGCTTTGTTTGGAAGTTTTTACTTAAACTGTTTGCAACTTCTACTCATTGTTTCTGATTCAGTTCCATGGGACCAAGCAGAACAAATTTAATTACTCTTTAGCTGACAGTCCTTCAAATACTGCAATTCCATTTCACTCATGCAGCACAGCACCTTCTTTGATTCCAGCACACCATGATGGGCAGTCCTTTGTCAGCATCTCCCAAGTCACACGATTGATTGCAAAGTTCTTCAGAGAGGCCTTCAGAGTATCGTTGTATCACTCATTCTGACTAACTTCTGAGCGCCTCCTTTGTGTAAGTTTTCCATAAAATAGTCTTTTAGGCAAGAGTATGTTTGGTTTTCAAACATGACCAGCCCATTGGAGATATTCTCTCTGCAACAGAATTTGAATGCTTGGCAATTTAGTTCAAGAAAAGACCTTGGTGTCCAGTACCTTATCTTGCCAGGTGATCTTCAAAATCTTCCTAAGACAATTCAAAAGGAAGCAATTCAGTTTCCTGGCATGGCACTGGTAGATTGTCTAGGTTTTACAAGCATACAAAAATGAGGTCAGCACAATGGCTCTGTAGACCTTCAGTCTGGCAAGCCTCTTCTTTCCCACAATTTCCTTTGGAGCCTCCCAAATACTGAGCTAGCTGTGGCAATGCCTGTATCAACCTCATCATCTGTGTGGACATCCCTGGAAAGTATACTGCCAAAATAGGTGAACTAATCCATAGCATTCAAAATTTCTTCATTTCCTATAACCAATGGTTCCATATATTGATAGTGCAGTACTGGTTGGTAGAGAACAGGTGTGTTCTTAGTGTTAGGTCAAAATTAGCACAAGCAGCACAGAATCAATCCATACTTTGTTGCATCTCAGCTTCAGAGGCTGCACCAAGTACACAATCATCTGCACTAAAAAAAAATCATGTACCAACTTTCTCTCCATTTTAGTCTTGGCTTGTAACCTTTTCAAGTTAAATAATTTACCATCAGTACAGTAGCTGACCCTGATGCTGTCTTCATCCTTGTTGAAGGCATCTGACAACACTGCTGAAGCATCATGCTAAAAAGCCTGGGAGGGGGGCGGAGCCAAGATGGCGGTGTAGAAGCAGCAAAGCACCACAGCTCCCACACAAACACGCTAAAAAAACTCATAAAATGGGACTCTAAACAGATTTTCAAGCTCCAAAACTCTCCAAAAGACAGAAAACACATCTGTTGCTACAGGCAGCTCAGCAGGTGGGGCTCTTCTCAGCAGTCTGGGAGCCACGGCCGACCAAAACCCTGGCCAGCTCAGGCCCTGGGGCATCGGGCAGGGAGCCACATCTATAGGAGAGCAGATCAGCTGCACTGGAGGCACAGTTACCACATTTATCAGGCCAGAAGACAAAAAGGCTAAGAGAAAGGTCAGTGGATTTTGCTAACTGGGGAGGAGAAGAGCAGGTCCGGCCAAACTGCTCCCAAGGCAAGGAAGCAGTGGGAGGCAGCTGTAGCAGCAGGAGCGGAGCAGCAGTGGCTTCCACTGGTCTGCTTCGGAGCCCCTGGCCTGCAGATAGCAGGGGGGCTGACACGATCCATCGGGGCCAAGGATTCTTGTGTTGAGCGGCCTGGATCTGGATTGTGGTCTTGAGTGGTGGTCCTGGGGTGCACTTTCAGTGAGCCAAACCGGGGGGGGGGGGGCGGCAGCATCCCACTAA
>JAQQSW010023047.1:0-10348 GCA_028646575.1 Pseudocheirus occidentalis
GAAAGTGGTAGCCAGGTAGTTCAGTAGATAGAGTAAAGGCCTTGGAATCAAGAAGGCTCATTTTCATGAGCTCCAATCTGGGCCCAGACACTTCATAGCTCTGTGACCATGGGAAAGTCACCTAATTCTGTTTGCCTCTGTTTTGTCATCAGTAAATATGAGCTGGAGAAGAAAATGGTGAAACATTCGAGAATCTTTGTCAAGAAAACTCCAGAATGGAGTCACAAAGAGTTGGAAACAACTGACCAACAACAATAAGCAAAAGAAAAAGCATCAGCCATATCAAAGGCTGCAGAGAAACCAAGAAGGATCCACTTTGAAAAAATGTCATTAGATTTGACAATTAGAAGATTGTTAGCAATTCTGAAGAGTTTCTTTTGAATGATGAACTAAGAAGAGAATCAGGAAGAGTGAGAAGTAGGCACCTAATGAAGATGCATTTCAAGGAGTTTAGCCACAAAGGGGAGGAGAGATATGACAATAGTGGCAGAGATGGATGGATCAATTAGTAATTTTTTTGAGAATAGAGGAAATGTGTATGTTCATAGGCCAAAAGGAATCAGCAAAAAGATACAAAGAAATTGAAATTAGGTGAGAGAGTGGGGTGGTAAAGGGGAATTGTGTGCTGGAGGAGGCAGAATGTAAGAGGATCCCTTGTACATATAGAGGGGTTTGCCTTGGCAAGAAGAGCCACTGTTTTGTGTGAGACATTGGTGAAGGAGGAGATAGTGGCAGGGGGCATCTGAGTGATGTAAGATGAAGAAGAGGAGAGAAGAGAGATCTCTTAGTAATTTTGTAAAAAGAGATGCCTCTCATTTTTTAGTTAAATATGAGTCTAGGTTCTCAGCTAAGAATGGGGGAAGGGTTAGTCCTGTGGAGGGAAGAAAAGGTTTTGGAAGAGCCACTTCTCTGAATGGGATAGTGAAACAAAAGGGGTAGGATAAAAGGATTTGCCTTGTAGCAGTGAGAGTTCAAGTGGAGACAATATAGCATCAATTCATAGCAGACCCAGTCAGCATGGCTTTGTGATTTTCTCTAGCTCTGTCAGCTGCATGTGTGTAGGAGCAAAGGCACAAGATGGTGGGAGTGATCCAAAGTGAGTTAGGCAGTAAGGTAAGGAGGCAAGGGACTCAAAAGAAGAGCAAAGTGGAGAGCTGAACTGGTTTTCCAAGGGAAATAGGGAAAGGAAGAGTGTAGTTAGTGCCAGGGTGATGGCCTTGCAAAGAACTTAGAGGCTGATGATTGGAGGTGCTGGTGAAAATGAAGAACAGAGTTTCAGGTTGCAAGGAAGATCTAATATGAAATCTTCTATTTGGCATTCAAAGCCCTTTGTAACCTGCCACTCCCTTTCCAGTTCTCTTAAAACTTATACTCTCTACCCCATGTACTCTGTGATCTAGTGATGCTGACCTTGCTGTTCCTTGAACAAGACACCCCATGTCCCAACTCCAGGGATTTTCACTGGCTCTCCTACATATCTGGAATTATCTCTTCTCATCTTAGTCACCCAACTTTGATGGCTTCCTTCAAGGGTCAGCTAAAATTACACCTCCTATGAAAATACATTCTTCCTGCCCCTTAATTCTAGTGCTGATCCCCTCCGATTTCTCCTATATATCACTTCTTTGTATATAATGGTTTGCAAGTTCCCTCCCCCTTTCTGAGACAAAGACCATCTTTTGCCACTATTTGTATCCCCAGGGCTTAGCAGAGTGCCTGAAGCACAGTAAGTACTTAACAAATATTTACTGAGTGACTGACCATCTGAGATCTAAAACTTGACCCAGAGGGAGGGAATGCAGATAGTGAAGAGTGACTAAGAGAATTAGAGCTAATTATCAAGGGCTTTAAGCAAATGAAGGACTGGGGAGCCTGGCAGAGGAAGGTGGTCCTCAGCTACTTGCCTGCAAAAAAAGACAAATGGTTTTTACTTCCCAAACAATCCCACCCCTGACTCCCACTACAAGTCAGAGACCTGGATGTGTCATCTGTCTCCTTGATCTCACTCAGGAACAAAGAAGGGAAACAAACATAAGCACTGGATCAGGTTGAGTCACTTCAGTGATTAAGCATGTTTGAGAAGAGGATGCATAGAGGAAAGGAGAGAGGGATGAGGAAAGGAGAGAGAAAATACGAAAGAGAGACAGCAGAAGGAAGCAGAGAAGGAGAAGAGAGGGAGAGGGCAGGGAGGAGAGGTGACAAAGGGCCTAAGGAAAATGGGAGGCAAGGAGAGTGGGAAGAAGAAGGGAGAATGGCCTCTCTGTGACCTCCCCCACTGTCCTCTTCCCAGCCCAGTCTGAGGCCAGTCCGCAGTCTTCCTCAGCCCATTCCATGCTCCCATGCCTCCCACTGCCCTTCAAATGGTGATTTTCCCCCCTGCCCTTTCATCCTTTTTTACTCCTACACCAATCTTCCCCCACCCCCAACTGAGCACATGTTCTCCAGGCTCAATGTGGTTTGTCATCAGCTGCCTGTGGGAATATTTCCCTGTAATTAAGTCAAATGCAGGTCCCACCAGAAATTACCTTATACTCAGCTCTGGGGACTGGTGGGGTACGGTGACAGAACATTCTCAATATGTATGGTCTCACAAAAAGTATGATTTCCATGATAACTGGAATACTCTTCAAAATTACCAGCGTTGAAAATACCCCTATAAACGTCCAGTTTTGCCGAACTGATAGCTCTTCATAAAGAAACCCTGTAAGCCAAAAAAGGACCCATGAGCTGATGTTAAATAGAAAGAAGATGACCCTAAGCATATCTCCTAAAAGAAGGATGGATATATCTGTTTCTGGCCCCTTGGCAGTCCTTGGACCCTCTGAATCCACTCCTATTCACTCCCTGGGTTCTAGATATGGGTTCATATGTGCCACACTCTATTTGAATTAATCTAGACTTAGAAGGGTCCCAGTGCTCCATACTTTAGGGAAGTGCATAGAAAAGGGCAGGGGGACACTGAGCTCAGGGCTACATAGGAACTAGGTCACACTTGGGGATCAAGACTGAAGACCAAGAGTTTTGGATCAGTTTTGAAAAGAATGTAGGGGAAAATTCAGGGTCAGGGAACACTTAGTAGGATGCCTCTACATGGACTGAGGGACACACAGGGGCCAGAACTGTGCAGAGACTGGAACCCAATTAGAATCTGGGGCAGTATACAGGCTGAGGGGTACAGAAGTCTGGATGTTGAGAGTTAGGGGTGGAGACGCAAATACAGACCAGGGTTACACTGAGCTAGAAGGTGTCAGGGCTGCACAAAGACTAGTAGACCTTCTGCATCTGGGCTGCTTAGGGATTGCCCAGCTGGAGCTTTATTATCATCCCATGATTCTATTACATTGGTGGCCACCCCTCCCTTTTTACCTCTGCATCTGTGTCGTATCCACAAGTAAAAAAAACACATTTCAATTTCAAATGCACAAGTCAGAACCAGGACTCCACTAATCTCATGAATCCAGGGTTTGGACCTGCGAAAACGTACTGGGAGAAACCCCCAATCCCAAGATCGTGACTGTGATTCTGTTGTCTCTGCTGTCACCTCCCCATAACAAGCTTCAAGTACAACTTGGTTCATCACATGGATATAACCCCCTTACCACTGATATAACCCCCTTACCCGTGATATAACCCCCTTACCAGTGATATAACCCCCTTACCTGTGATATAACCCCCTTACCCATGACATAACCCCCTTTGCAGTGATATAACCCCCTTACCTGTGATATAACCCCCTTAGCAGGGCTATAACTCCCTTACCAGTGCTATAACCCCCTTACCAGTGATATAACGTCATTAGCAGTGATATAACCCCCTTAAAAGTGATATAACCCCCTTAGCAGGGCTATAACCCCCTTAGCAGTGATATAACCCCCTTAGCAGTGATGTAACCCCCTTACCAGCGCTGTAACCCCCTTACCAGTGAGGTAACCCCCTTAGCAGTGCTATAACCCCCTTACCAATGCTATAACCCCCTTGCCAGTGATATAACTCCTTTAGCAGTGCTATAACCCCCTTACCAGTGATATAACCTCCTTAGTAGATAATAGGTAAAACATGGTCCCTGTGGCACCAACACTGAACTTCACATAAGAGCAGTCTGTTCACCTTTCCATTGCGCCCTTTGAAGTTCTCACTCCTTAACAACTAATGTTACTTCATTCTGAATCTCTTTCTTGCTTCCTGCTCCTTAGTTAATTCAGAAAAAATTTTCATTTTAGACCTTTCTCTCTCTTATTCCTTCCATCTCTTGGCACTCAGTGAGATTCGGCTGCCCCTCAGGGATACTTCATCTTTTGGGTGTTTTTTCCAATATTTGTTACTTATAATAGGGCTCTAAGTGTGGGGCCAGGTTGTAAAGGGGTTTAATGCCAAACAAAGGAGCTTACGTTTGACCCTAGCCTAGAGGGAATAAAGAGTCATGTCCTTGAGAGGGACTCAGACAGCTATTCACTTGCATTGCTACTTCTAGAGTCCAACTCTGTTCCTGTCATTCAGTAATCCTCTCTTCCTTTGAGGCTCACTCTATCTAAATATGCAACCTAATTAGTTGATAGTTTCCTTTTGGTCTCCAGATCATTCTTCCTTTCTGAATGAGAAAGTACCTGGATTACAGCATTTCTTTCCACTGCAACTCTTGTCATGCAAGGACGTGGCTATATGTGTTGATATTCCTTCAAACATATTAGCTTCTCAAACTCCTCAGGTCTTGTGACTTAGTCCTCTACTTCAACTCAGCCAATAAAGGTCACATAGTCCTAACTTTGACTTTCACATCACTCACAAATTCCTCCTCATAATATCTTTCCCCATGCCTCATTCCCTCTTAATCGAATCCTTCTCTTTACCATGATCTCCCATCTTTACATTTCTTAATACTTTTTCTAGCCCATCACCTCTGACATGACTTCACTTTGCTCTATTTCTAATATTGACTTTATAGTTAACCAGCTAAAAGTTAAATTGTCGTTTTACCCTCAAAATACAACTCTCTTTCAAAGTGCACTAATTGTCTCAAGAGTATTGCCATTCTTCCAGTCTCACAAATTTAAGGTTGTAATGTAATCTATGGTCCCTTACTCTTCCCCATCCCATATACGTAATCAGTTGCCAAATCTTGTTAATTTTATTTCTAACACATTTATTACATTATTAGTCTCCTTCTCTGCTCACACGGTCCTCTTTTAATATAGGCCTTACTCAATTTTTGCTTGGATTATTACAATGACCTCTCAATTGGTTTCCTTGCTTTAAAGGTCTCCTCTCTTCAATACATTATCTACTCAGCTGCCAAAGTGATTTTGCTAAAGCACATATCTAACTATGTCTCTCTTTTGCACAACAAACTCTAGTTACTCCCTGTTCCCTCTAGGGTCAAATATGAACTCCTTTGTTTGGCATTAAACCCCTCCACAACCTGGCCCCACATTTAGACCTGTATTGTACATGATTTCTCTTCAAACATTCTAGGGTCTACTATAGTCACCTTCCTGCTGGCCTACCCAGTCCATTTTCCAACTCAATGTCTTTGTATAGTCTGTCACCTTTGCCTGCAATGCATTCCTTCTAAACTTTACTTTCTAGAATCCCTAATGTTTTTTTTTTCAAATATCAGTTCAACTGCCACCTTCCACTTGCCATCTTTCTAGGTGACATCTAATAGATGCTGGTACCTCCCCTCCCTAATTATCTTGTATTTATTTGTTAGGCTTATGCGTTTTGTCTCCTCTGATAGAATATAAGCTCCTAGAGGGCAAAGATGTTTCCCATTTGTCTTTGTATCCCCAATACTTACTAAGTGCCTCGTATATAGTGGGTATTTAATAAATACTTCTTGCTTCTTGATTAAGGACTTCCAGTGTGCTAAATTTTAGTGAAATTGTACTGTTCTCTGTCTTTCCTTCTCATCCTGTACTCTCTCCTCTTCTTGCTTAGCTCCCAAGGCAAGAATGATCTCTAACCAACCCCCACTTCTATTTAAGTCCATTCTTCCTTCAAGACCCATCTCGGGGTTCACCTTCTCAATGAAGCCTTTCTCAATCCCTTCTTGATTCTTTCTCTATCACCTTTATCTGGTGATAGCACCAGATAAAATTTATTTCTCCCCCTTCAGTTTTCTCACAGTATACTACTCAGATCTCTCCTTTGTACTTATCTCAGTTTTATATCCATGACTCACTCTCAAAGAGATTGTTAGCTCTATGAGGGCAAGTACAAGTTACTGAGTTACCGAGGGCAAGATCCAAGTTATGAAAATGTCAACTTCTTTTTCAGTCTGTAACTATAAAGCAAAGTATAAGCCAGCTCTTTAAAATTCTGGTTTCTTCAAGCTTTAAAAATTTGCTTTAAAAGTCAAAGATGGTCTTTATTCAGTCCCTTACTTTGCCTACCCTACCCAGGGGCAGTGATTGGGACTGAGGGAAAGAAAGGAAATGCTTTTTGTAATCTCATAAAGCCTAATATGTACTTTGCATATAGCAAATCAACCAACATATGATATATGAATGGTTGAGGAAAGAAGACCCTGGATATATAGGACTAGTTCTTTTCAGAGGCCCCCAAAAATATAGAGTAGGCTATGGGAGGGGAGGGAATTCATGTGGTCACATAACTACAAAGGTAGTTGGGAGGAGCAGGGTTCTATGGGTGAACATTGAAGAACGTGGAATATAGAGTGTCCTGGGGAGACAAGATACAAGTCTTGGCAAATGAACAGGTAGTAGGTAAAAGTCAGGGTCCCAAGACTCTGGGTTCTACAATCCTTGTTCTTTCCCTGACCAGATATGCCTAACGAGTCATATAGGAAATCCTTGCCCCAGTTTCCCGTCATAATTACCTTGGTATCGCAACATCCATATTAAAAATGTTAAATATGTCAGCACACAAATTATAACGAACAAAAAGTAAGCTGGTGGAAAAATCGGTGTCTCAGTTTTTTCACCTAAAATGCAATTGCACATAAGTCTCAGGATCAGAGTAGTAATGCATCAATCCTTGCGCCATCTTCCCTGCTTCCCTCCCACTCTCACACCCCCACTGAGCAGAGGGCAAGGCCATCTCTAGGGCCAAACTCTAGGCCCCTCTGACTCCTGCTCCCTACTCCAACTTTGCAACCCACAACAGACTCTCCTCCCCTCTCCACCAATAACATTACTATGCCTCTAGGCCATTTCTCCACCCCCAGCTCAGACCATATCACCTGGTTTTAGTACCACCTATTTATGAAACACTTCATCTGACTGCATTGATTATACCAGGGAGTATAAGTAGGATTGGGGGCCAGTTTTGTGTACTTTTGGAAGGATATTATAGTCACAGGATCTCAGAGTTGGAAGGGAACTCAGATTGCCATCTTGTGCAACATACACTTGAATTAGACTCTGCCTTGAGGCTCTCCCTACAAGTGGTCATCCAACCTTTGCTTTAAGTCTCACAGGGAGGAGTAGCCAACTAACTCCTATGAGGTCCCTTTCATTTTGGTTTTGGTCTCATTGTGAGGCATACATCAAACCTAAACTTGCTCTTTTGAGCTTGGTGTTCAAAGAGGACAAGCCATTATGAAACCCAGATTCTGTGGGCTTCTGTGTGGGAAGAAAAACCTTGAATTATTTTCCACCCAGGCCAGCATGAAACTGAGAAAACATGGATGTATTGTTCCTTCTGTCTTTAGTATAGACCTTTTTCCTTCTTTCAGGTAAAGAGTCTTCAAGATGACTATGACTTTGTGAGCTTCAAAAGACACCATGAGAGTATCTGGGAACTGGAGCTCTTGCAAGGATTTTCTAGCAGCCAGACAGTGAAAAGCAAAGTCCCAAGAGACCTGAGGGACTCCATCCACTAGAAGCACGGTGGCAGACTCATTCATTCATAGATTAAACCACATTTGGACATCAATTTGGTAGGACCAATGCTATGTAGAAATTGCCATTGGTTTGATCCTATTTACCCTACAGTCCCCAGGAACTGAGTTGGTATAGGGAAGAGTGTGCCCCAAGAAGTAAATATTTATACTTCTGTTCTTGCAATATTTTAGTAAATATTCCTTTGTAAAAGCTAATTGATATTAATTGATTAAATAGAACTTGCCAGGAAACAGAATTGTATTTTCTCTGAAAGCATTAGAGAAAGGTAACCCCTTTGTTTCTCAAAGGTACCCTAGACTTCTGGGGGAAGATGTGGCCAGCCTCACTCTGGAAGACTAAGGTGAGAAAATCACTGCATATTTATTATAAGGTCATAGTTTTAAACCTAAAAGGGACAAACAAGCCTGTGAAACCCAACCCTTTCCTGTTACAGAAGAGAAAATAAAGGCACAGAAAGGCAAAATGATGTGTCCAGGTTTGCACAGACAGTAAAAATGGAAAATGGATTTGACATATTCCACTTGTGCCTCTGCTACAGAATTAGTAACAATGGGTAAAAGCTTCAGAGAGGATGACTTAAGCTTGATGTCAGCAAAAATTCTTAATGACTAAACTTATCCAGAAGTGGCAAGGACCACCTCCCTCAGGGAAGCAGAAGGACTTTTCAGTAGGACCCTTTGAGAAAATGCTGGAAGCTTTATCAAATTCAACAAGCATTCAGTAAGCATCTTCCCTGTGCTGGCACCAGGCTAGGGGCCAAGGATACAGTACAGATGAAATTAGGTACCTGCAGGGAAAGTAGATAGAGGTTTCTTGTTCAGAGACGTGTTGGACTGTGTGACCTTTAAGATCCCTTCCAACTAGGATATCCTATGATTCTGTTAATAACAGAGCTGGAAAGACATCTCTGCTCCCCCCATACATGTGTATGAATATTTCCATTCCAGGACCCAGCTCCTCACCTAACACCTTCAGCTCCATATCAGCTTCCTCCTGGTGGAAAGCATCCACAATGAGACACTTGTACCTTCCAGCATCTAAGAGTCTCACGTTTCGTATCTTCAGGGTGACATTCCCACTTGTGATAGCATCTCTCACCAGTTCTGTCCTCCCTTGGTAATAGGGGGCCTGGTCTCCAAACTGATCCTCTCCATCTCGATAGAGATGTACCACCCGAGTGGATTGTAACCAGACCACCTCCATGTGCTGAGCATTCTGAGGTGGGGACAAGTAGCATGGTAACTCAGCCTCTCCCCCAAGTGGGGCCAGGATGGGTCCTGCAGGTCCAATCACTGAGAACTGTCCTGTTCAATCAGGCAAGAAGAGACAGAGGGTCAGAGAAAAGAACACCAGAAGATGGAAGGATATACAAGGTTTATGCAAGAAGGTTGTAAAGGACAGAACACTAAAATGGGATGGGGAGGGGTGGAAAGGAAAGTAGAGAGAAAGGGAGGGCAAGGAAGATGTTAAGGAAGCAATGAAAAGAGGGAAAGGTATATCAGGACAAAGAGGAGACCATAGGAGATTGAAAAGGGGAAAGTTGAGAAAATCTCCAGAGGAGTTAGGAGAATATTAAGGATGGCATGGGAGGATACTGGGGTGGGATAGAATCTCTATATGTTGAACCTTCTATGTTCAGAATCCCATTCCTAGCCCCTAAAAGTCAAAGAGAAGGAAATACACCTACCTGGGGCCAATGTTGGCTTCTTGAGAAAGAGGATGAAGGCAATTACAAAATTAGAGCAAAAACCTGAGGGTTCAAGAATCTTCATTACACCTGGGACAGTACACAGAAAGGAAGATACATTATTATTGATGTGAATTTGGACATGTGATGGCAAATGACTGTAACAGAGTGAGGACATTGTCTGTGCCAAGGAAACAGGAAGCCAATGATTAATTATGATCAGTATCTCTGACAGGGACACAGAAAGACTCTGATTGATAAGAACATTGGAGATCATTGGCTGTGAATAGGACACAGTTATGAAAAGGACATAGAGAACAATCAGTGTGATGATTGCTAGTGACTTCTATCAATCCCATTCATTGGGATTGATAGACTCTTTGCTCAAAAGACTACCCAAAAAATCCTATATCGTATATAAAAAGCCTTGGACCCAGTACCAAATCTGTGACTTCATTCTTCTCTCCAGAACCTTCACCAGTGCTCCAGGGGATTTTCTCAGATCACATCAACCTTGTATTTCCAATTCTTATCTCCTGTCTAGACTACCCCAGGTCCACACTTTTTCATGCTTTTGCCTGCTCTGAGGTAGCCCTCCTGAACCTCCTGAACTTCTCCACCTGTTATAAGTTGGAGTTAAAGAAAATATCTTAAATAGAACCCTTTGTCTCCCTCAACAGACTTCTCTCCAACCAGTGATACTTGGCTTGCATTAGTTTTCCAGTGATTAACATAGTCCCACCATCTCTCTCTCTCTCTCTCTCTCTCTCTCTCTCTCTCTCTCTCTCTCTCTCTCTCT
>JAQQSW010023048.1:0-10348 GCA_028646575.1 Pseudocheirus occidentalis
TATATATATATATATATATATATATATATATATATATACATATGCATATATCTGTATAGAAGAGTATATATGCATATGAATATATATGGGAGTGTGTATGTATGTGTACATAGAGGGCACAGGATCAATTGAATAGGAAAGGATGATACTTTAAAAGGTGAAATTAAAAGGTGAGAGAGGAATAGAATGATAGGAGTCAGGGAGAGACAGAATGGGGTCAATCATTTCATATAGAAGAGGCAAGGGATAACTGTTACAATGGAGGTGAAGAACAAGAAGGCAAAAGGAAATGGTCAACCTTACTCTCATTGAATTTGGCTTAGGGAGGGAATGATATACACTCTAAACTGGGTATCTTGCCCTGCAGAACTATAGGGGGAAGGGGATGAGGGTGGGATAATGGAGGGGAGGGCAGGTTGCAGGAGAGGGTTGCTAGAAGCACACACTTCTGTAAAGGGACAGGGACAAAGTAGAGAATAGAACAAGAGGAGAGTGGGACAGAAAGGAGGGAAATATCATTAGTGTTACACAATATGTCCACTGTGGAGATGTTCTGCATAACTACACATGTACGGCCTGTATTGAATTGCTTGTCTTTCCAGTGGGGGTGGGTGACGAGTGAGGAACTGAAAGAATCTAGAATTTAAAGTTCTCAAATCATATGTTTAACATATATATATATTTATATACACATATATAATAATTATTATTTGAATACAACTGGGAAACAAGATATACAGGCACTGGGATATGGAAATCCATCTTGCCTGACCAGAAAGTCAGAGGAGTGATGGGGGAGGACGTAGGAAAGAGCAAATTGAGGGAGGGATTATACAGTGGGATCGCTGTTTGGGGGTGGTGGGTAGGGGAAAGATAATGAGAAAATTTATAACTCAAAATCTTGTGTAAATGAATGATGTAAACTAAAAATAAACAAAAGTTAATTACAAATAAAATAAAATCAAATAAACTGTAAGAATACAAAAAAAGACAAAAATAAAACTAAAACAGTCCATACTAGAAAAAAAGATTTTAGATTCACTGCTCTTAAGTCTCATACTATTAACAAGAGAGATAGTATGAGGTATAAGATAGAGAGCTGGTCCAGGAGCCGGTAAGATCTGAGATCAAGTCCTATTTCCAACACATGCGGAATGTGTGAACCTGGGCAAATCACAACCTCCGGATCTTCTAGGCAAAAATTGTAGAGAAAGATCATCTCCTTTAGCAGAGAACTTCACTAGGGTCTCCAGACATCAGTGAAGTTTGACACTCAGTCCCTATCCCTTACCCTCTTTAAAAAGGGAGGAAGGAAACAAGCATTTATTGACCCCCGACTGTTTGCCAGGTACCATGCTAAAAAAATGAAACAGGAACTTGGTGGATCATTTAGTCTAACCCACTCATAACTAAGGCCCAGAAAAAGAGCAAAAAAAACCCAACAAACCTAGAGGTATTGACATTTTTAGTATTGTAAGGAACTCTAGGTCATAATATATTTCTTATATTCCTCCTTCTCTCCTCTGACACTACCATCACTTTAGTGCTGCTCTTCATCACCTTATACCCACGCTAATACAAGAGTCTGCTGGTAGCTCTGCCCTCCTCAAGTCTCTCTCCACTCCGGTCTATCCCTTATTCAACAACTAAAGTATTTTTCCCCAAAAAAAGGTCTGATCATGTCACCCCCCTACTCAGTAAATTCCAGTCATTCCCTATTGCCTCCAGGATCAAATATAAAATCCTTTGTTTGGCTTTTAAAGCCCTTAAAAACTTGGCCTATTCCTACATTTCCAGTCTTCTCATACTTTATTCCCCATTGAGGCCCCTTGGATCCAGTTTCACTGGCCTCCTTGCTAGTAATAACACACTGTCCTCCATCTCCTGATTGGTAATGGCTGTTCCCCATGCCTGAAATTCTCTTTTTTCTTCTCTCTTCCTCCTTCCTCTTTCTTCCAGTCTCAATTAAAATCCCATCTTCTGTAGGAAACCCCACTTAATTCTAGTGCCCTCCCTCTGTTCATCATCCCCAATTTGTCCTGTGTCTGCTTGTTTGCATTGTGTTCATTTTGGAAGATGACCAATGACACCATGGGTGATGTATTGACTTGTGTGTGAATTGGATTAAAGTGGAGGAGAAATGCACAAAGCGGTCAACCTCACTCCCCTTGAATCATCAAAGTCCAATGGTAGGACAACGTCAAGACTGCTGCTCAAGGCCCAGGATGCCATGGATGACCTGGGCATCTTTGTTTGAATGTTGTCCCCCTATTAGCCTGTTAGAGCCTTGAGGCCAGGGACTGTCTTTGTCTTTCTTCGTCTTCCCTGGGCTTAGCTTAGGGCCCTGTAAGTAGCACAAATTCAATGAATGCTTGTTGACTAGACTTTCTCACACACATACACACAGATATAAAATATTTACTGAGAGGGAAGGGAAACATAATGCCCCAAATCTACAGTTCTTTGCAAGTAGCAATGTACTTTTCTATTTAGAGAGGGTAGGTACCTTAAAGGCCATCTAGTGCAGTGATTCTGAATCTGTGGGTTGTGACCAAGTTCTCTGAACATGTAAAGATGAAAACTTAATTTTGTGAAGTTAAGAAAAGACTTCTGGCAGCACTTGCCCGTGTTGGATTGGGGAGCTTCTCTGTAGCCTTGGTTCTGAACACAAAGCACGCACACTTTGCACCACTCATTCCCTCAAGACCATGCAATATCAAGAATGTTGCTAAAATGCAAAAAACCATTGTGTGCCAGTGGAAGAAGTTTAAGAAGTCCTGGTCTAGTCCAATGCTCCCATTTCACAGATGAGGAAACTTAGTTCCACAAAAGGGGACTTGACTTGCCAAGGCTGCACATAGCAGTATAGCGCTTGAGCTGGAAGGTATTTCAAATGCCATTCAGTACAGTGTCTTCACTTTGAAGATAGATAAGGATAAGGAGAGCAGGGAGGGGCTCCATAGCAGACTGGTCCCCATACCTGCAATGTACTGCTTCCTTAGCTTTGCCTTTTAGCATGCCTAGTTTCCTTCAAAATCTCATTTGAAATGCTACTCCCCACAATAGGGGTTTTACTAACATTAAAAACTGATTGCACAACCCCCTGAAATTCTAATTGGTTGATTTCAGCCATACCATGCAGTATTTACATGTGTGCATAGAACGATGGGCAGCCAGGTTGCCCAGTGAATAGCGCTGGAGTCAGGAAGACTCATCTTGGTGAATCTAAATCTGGACTCAGACACTTACTAGCTGTGTGACTCTGGGCAAGTCACTTAACCCTGTTTGCCTCAGTTTCCTCATCTATAAAATTGTCTAGAGAAGGAAATGACAAACCACTCTAGTATCTCTGCCAAGGAAACCCCATATGGGGTCACTGAGAGTCAGGCATGACTGAAACAAACCACAACCACAACATAGATTTTGAGTAAGTCCCTTCAATTTAATTCAACAAACATTTATTAATTCCCTGTTAGGTACAAGACAAGAAACAATATAGTAGAGGAGAG
Source organism: Pseudocheirus occidentalis (assembly GCA_028646575.1). Classification (NCBI taxonomy): domain Eukaryota; kingdom Metazoa; phylum Chordata; class Mammalia; order Diprotodontia; family Pseudocheiridae; genus Pseudocheirus; species Pseudocheirus occidentalis. The sequence goes on from JAQQSW010023048.1 coordinate 3,510, forward strand.
GTCTGACTTAAGGAACCAGGAAGGCCTGAGTTCAAGTCCTAACTCTGGACACACTGATTTTATGATTTTGAGCTAAACGCTCAAACTCTGAGATCTAGTTTCTTCATCTGTAAAATGGGGATAATAACACCTATTATTTACCAATCTATAAGCATTTATTAAGCACCGACTATATGCCAGGCATTGTTGGGTGTTAAAGATATAAGAAAAAAAATCAATCTACAAACACTAATTAAGTGCCAACTGTATATGGCACTAGGTTAGATGCTGAGGAATCAAAGGCAAGAATAAAACAGTTTTGCCCTCAAGGAGATTCTATCTTCTTCATAGTAACTATCTCCATGAAAGTCAGTGTGATGTAATCGGTAGACAGAGGGTTTGCTTTGGAGGCTAGAATATTTTGGTTCAAATTTTGCTACTAACACTCACTGGTTGTGCCCTTTAGCCTATGACTGTCTTAGGCCATTCTCTAAGAGAGGTCTGGACCAAATTTCTGAATGGGCAAGGCATTCTGGCCTTAGTTTTTTCATATGTAAAAGAAGGACTCGGCTTAGATGACTGATAAGGATTTATCCAGCTCTTTTAATCTAAGATAGTCTGAGATATTCTCATCCCAGGTCCAAAACCTATGCTACCTCAAGGGATTGTTAGTAACATGCTGTCAAGAACTTGTCCAGGGCAAATGAAAATCCTGCTTCATACCAAACCTCAATGCTGCTCATCTACAGAATACAGTGCCCTGCCCTGTTCCTTTTATGACTAGGCCATAAGATTCAGTATTAGAAGAAACGTTAAAACTATCTATTTCAAATTCCCCATTTAACAAATGGGTAAACTGAGCCATAGAGAGGTCTTTGAATGGTTTGCCTATGGTCATTGATCTAGTAAAGGGTAAAGTAAGCCCCAGTGTCAGACTACAGGCAGCCACAGAAGTGAGCGTTCCCCCACATTTTGGTCATCTTAAATGGCATAGTTGAGGAGGTCAACTGTCCAGAGATCTGGAGAGATTTCAATACCATGAAAAAGAAAGAATGAAAGAAAGGAAGAAAGGAAGGAAGAAATGAAGGAAGAAGAGGGAGGAAGAAACAAAGAAAAAGAAAGAAGAAAGAGAGAAAAAGAAAAAAGGAAAAGGAAAGAAAGGAAGGAAGGAAGGAAGAAAAAAGGAAAGAAAAAATTTACAAAAGAGAAAGAAACAAAGAAAGAAAAGAAAAGAAGAGAAAGAAAAAAGAAAGAAGGAATAAAAACAAGGAAGAAAAGAAAGGAAGGAAGAAAAGAGAAAGAGAGAAAGGAAGAAAGAAAAAAGAGAAGGAAAGAAAGAACAGGAAGAAAAAACAACAGAAGAAAGAAATAATTGGGTTTTAAGCATCAATTTAAGAACCTACCTACTTATTAAGCACTTGTTTATCTGCTAAGTGCTGGGAAGAGTAGGACAAAGAATGAAATAATCTCTTCTTACAAGAAATTTATCTTCTAATGAGGAGAGACAATAAGTACACGTGGAAATGTATGTAGCATAAATATAAAGTGAAAAATATAAATATATACAAAGTGGTTAAATCCAAGGTAGCATGAGAAGGAAGGCATGAGCTGGGGGAGGGGGGAGGGATGAAGAAAGGCTTCCCGCAGAATATGGTGGCTGAAGGGCATCTTAAAGGAACAGAAGGATTCTGAGGTGGAGATAAGGAGGGAGAGACATCTGAATATATTAGAACAGTCAGTGGGAAGACCCAGACCCAGGACATAGAGTGTTGTGAAGAAGAAAAAAAAATACAGCGTTTACTCCTTTTCAAGTGCTGTGCTAGGAACTGAGGAAATAGATACAAAATGGAGAAATCAGAGATCCTAGTTTCAAATCGTACCTCTAACTTTCCTATCTTTGAGACTTAGAGTTAGGTGCTACTCCTGCTGGGGGCTCAGTTTCTCTCTGTTTTTAGATAACATTGAGCTAGATATCCTGGGAGGTTCCTTTCAGCTGTGAGTCAATGGTTAATTAAATAGCCTCATTTCATAGGCTGATCATTTTCAGAGTATTGTAATTCACCTATATTGAATTACACCTTGTAAATTGTTTCATCACTGGATGACATTTCTTTCCTGGGATTCAGAATTCTGCCTTCCATTCCCCAGAGAAGGAAAATGGAGGAGGGGATTAGGGAAGTTTTCTAGTGTGCCAAAAATTACATTGGACTAGACCTATAGAGACCAAGAGACACCGTGAATTTAGGGAACATTTGGCAAAATGCCTTGCTTTTCTAGGACTCAGTTAGCTCACATCTCTAAAAGGGAATAAAAATATTTGATCACCTTTCTTCATTAATAGGGTTGCTGCAAAGATCAAACTATGCATGGATTTCATTTATTTGAGGAGTAAAAAATGTCATACAGGGGTGGCTAGGTGGCGCAGTGAATAGAGCACCGGCCCTGGAGTCTCCTAGGAGTACCTGAGTTCAAATCCGGCCTCAGACACACACACACACAAAACTAGCCATGTGACCTTGGGCAAGTCATTTAACCCCAACTGCCCTCCAAAAAAAAATGTCATACAAAAAGTAAGATATTCTGAATGCTTCTTGTCATTTTATGGTTCTCACCACATGCTGAAGATTGAACTAGGGATGGGTGGATGAATGAATGCATAAATGGATTTGAATGAAGAAAGGAAAGGCATCCAGGGTGCAATTCTGAGCCACCCAGACCAGACTCTGGCAAACCATTTGCTGCCTGAGAGCGCTGCCTCTGTCTCTGACAACGCTCCAGGCAGAACTCCAACAGCTTTGCTTTAATTTCCCCAAAGCGTGTGTGCCTTTAGAGGATCAACCTCCGCGTTTATGGATTCTGGAAGAGAACCCACAAAAACAAGGCTGTTTGATCCATAAATGTTTGCTTTTCATCTTGGAATGAACAAAAAAAAAATAGCTTTGCAGGGGGAGAGGGCTCTGTCCCCACTCGAGTAAACATCCTCCGATTGCAGCAAGTGAGATTCTGCTGCCAGGATCAGGAACTCTGCGCAGTCCTTTCATCCAGATGAGAAAAGGGATGTTCTGTCCTGGGCTCCTTGGACTGGTCTCCTCTGGGCTTCGATGCAGGGCTCAGCCCCAGGGAAAAAATATGGAGAGAGTGCTGAATTATACCTCCCGGGGCAGGGACCCTGCAGGGCTCTGGAAGGAGGAACAGCTCTACACAATATTTGGTGGCACCCTAGGGCAGAACCCAATCCATTCTATGCCAGTTATAATTGTGGAGAGGAAAGTCTGTCTTCATAGCCTTAGCTCTGAGCTGTCCATCTTCCTTCTCCTTACCCAGCTCTGTTCGACGATCATTCATTAAACACCCATTATGTGTGGAGCTTCTGAGGATAAAAAGCCAAAATGACACAGACCTTGCCCTCAGGAAGCTGATGTTCCACTGAGAGAAGGATGAAATAAACATTTGTTAATATTATTTAGGATTGGCTCATTTGATCCTTGCAACAACCTGTGAGGTAGGTGCTGTAATTATTTCCATCTTACAGATGAGTAAACTGAGGCAGCCAAATATGAAATGACTTGCCCAGGGTCACACAACTTGTGTGTACAAGTAGTGATACTTGAACTTATGTCCAACTTCTGTTTATTACCCAGCGCTGTCTCTGTGTGAAAAATAATATGTCATTACAGCAGTGGGAGGAATCATAAAAGGTCATGGGGGGAAGACAGTGAATGAGCTGAGCTTTGAAGCCACTAAAAATTCTAATACATAATTTCAAAGGCATAGAGACAGGGGATACAATGTTGTAGGTAGGGAAAATCAAGTTGAGTCCTTTGACTGGCATACACAGTGCACGAATCACTCAGTGTTTGGGTTAAACACCTACTATGTGCCATTCAATGTGCTAAGCTCCAGGGAGGAATGTCTGGGTAACTTTGAACGATAGGTTGGAGCTGGGTAGTGGGGATTCACCGAAGCTTCTTGAGCAGGGGAATGACATAAATGAACAGGTGCTCCCAGCTTTCCAGTAAGCGTCATCAACGGGCATTTATTTAACATTTCCTTTGTGCTGTGGGGGATAGGAGGATAGAGGTAAAGAGAAGACTCATGGAATTTCGAAACTAGAGGGAACCACTCAGATAATTCAAACCCACCTCAATCTTTGCTGAAGACAGTCATTGTGATATAGAGAAAAGGACTATGGACTGGAAGTGATGAGAACTGTATTTGAGTGCTGGTCCTTCCCCTAACTGACTGTAGGACTATAGGCAAGTCATTCTTCTCAAAACTCAGTTTCCCCATCTATATTAGTTCCACATCTAAGCCCATTGGTAAGTGCCCTAAGCTAGATAATCTCTAAAGACATTTCTACTTTCAACATTTCTGAATTCACTATAGACGGAAGATGTGGTTTCTATTCTTTTGACATTTTCCCTACTGGCACCCCAATGGGGGCATCTAGGTGGGTCAATGGATAGAGTACAGGACCTGGAGTCAGGAAGACCAGAGTTCAAATCCAGTTTCATACACAGTGGGTGTATGACCCTGGGCAAATCACTTAACCTTCTTTGCCTCAGTTTCTTTATCTATAAAATGAGCTGGAGAAGGAAATGGCAAACCATTTGTATCAGCAAGCACCCTAGCATGCCCAGGGCAGCTGCTAACACAGGTTCTTAGATCTGCTTTTCTAAAGGAAAGCAACTCAAAATGGGTTAATGATATCACTTTAATCAATCAGACATATATCATTTACCTAGTTCAGGGGAAAAAATTAGCACCCTGAACTTCAGAGAATACAAACAAGTTACAAGCAGACAAAGAGATACATCAGCAGATGGGCTTCCAACCATCTGACCATGACATCCATACCTAGTCGTTACCGGAGAGAGAAGCACCAACATCTGGGTTTTTCAAAGCCGGGGGCTCGACGGCTTCCCAGAGTCTCCTCTGGCCACATCACACAACTCTTCTCAAAGTGAGCCCCAAAGCAAAACCTCACATCAGGGTGTATATATAGGCTTCTCCTAGGTCAGAGAATGTCACAGCCCTCTTGACCCACTGTCCAATTACAAACTAACAAGGTGTGGACATTTCTGAAAAACAAGCCTCACACCACAGGCTCCACATGACCACATTCAGCCTATTAGGGGGCAGAGTATACTTTCAAATCAGGAAACATTCTCAGAGCCACTTAAGCCTATCAAAGGGTCTGGGGCAGGGAAGATCTTCAGATTCCCATTATACCATTCTACCATCTTTCCCATGGAAACCCCTCAAAGACGTCACAATGAGTTAGACAGGACCGAAATGATGAAAACAACCCTGATAGTGTCCTCTGCAACATCCACCCAGGCCTTTCCTCTTGGGCCTTAGCTTCATGCTTCAGTTTTAACCTTCTTTACTACATGCACCCTACCCATCAAACCTCTTACTTCAAAGCCCCTGTGTCACCTAATTCTCATTAAGGTGTTAATGCTCTATTGGATTGGATTCTCCTAGAGAAGCTGCCCAGTGCTAGAATTTTAGATTGCACAGAAGACTGGGGGAATTTAGTTTGAGTAGGGGAAATGGCCCTTCTCGAACCTTTCCAAATTAGGCCATCCAGGAGACCATTTACTCTATCAATGTGGAAGCACCTCTTTGGACCCTAAAAGTCAAGGGCTATTTTGGAAGAGTCCAGCTTTCTCACAAGCTCATGCATCTTCCACTACCCATCCATGCCAATGATGTGAGCTGGAAAGCAGAAGGTATGCGAGAAGAGGAAATGGTCTGAGGCCAAAGTAAACTGTTGACATGAGGCTAAATTTAGTCTTGTAAGAAAGCAGATGTAAATCCGAATGTGTTTCCTCCTCACAGATTAACAGAATGACACAAAGTCAACCATGTACCACAAAGGGGAATTGAAAGGACTGAAGGCAGGGCCCCAGCTTTGGACATTTTCTCCTCGGGATGGCCGGTAACTCTTGCATTCAGTTCGTGTCTATTAAGCATCTACTATGTGTCAGACACTGGGGTGGGCTCTGAGCATACAAAGCTATGAATTCACAGGACTAGATACCAGTCCTAATAAGTACTGAAGGCTACAGAGTGTCTGGGGTGATTCACAGAGGCGAAGGTCAGTGGCCCTGTTAAAAAACTCTCGTTTGAAGTAACCTTTCTTCTGGTTGTAACTGCCAAGTCCCAGAAACTTGAAAGCTATAGTACAATCCTGATGAAGTCCATATAGGTGCCGTATTGGAAAGAGCCTTGGCATTAGGACCAGTACTTAGGGTGAGGCCATGGCTTTGAATCTCTGTCCTACCACCTGCGGGGCCTTAAGCAAATCATTTCACCTTCTACGGGTATTTCTATCAAATCTGGGAGTTGAGCCAAGTGACTTACAATGGTAATAATAGTGACTAACAGGTAGTACTTACTCCATTCCAGGTAGCATGTTCAGTACTTTACACATGTCTCATTTGGTCCTCACAATGACCCTGAAAGGTAGGTGCTGTTATTATCCCCATTTTACAGTCTAGGAAACCGAGACTAACCGTTTAAGTGACTTGCCCAGGGTGACACAGCTATTCAATGTCTGAAGCTGTATTTGAACTCGGGTCTACAGACCCAGTGCTCTATCCACTGTGCACCCCACCTACCTCTTGTCTCTAAATTCTAACATCCATACCAAGTCCTCCAAATAAAATTTATTTATTTATTTATTTTTTGACCCAAATTTTTTTATTTGTTTTCTTATTTACATCATTCATTTTCATGACATTTTTGAATTACAAATTTTCTCCCCATCTTGCCCCTGCCCCAACCCTAAAACACCAATCCCACTGTAAAGCCCTTCCCCTGCTCTGCTCTCTTATTTTCTGGTAGGGCAGGGA
>JAQQSW010023049.1:0-10348 GCA_028646575.1 Pseudocheirus occidentalis
CTAATGACTTTATGAGAAACCAAGATACTATTAAACAGTTACAAAGAAATGAAAAAATAGAAAGCAATGTGAAGTATCTCCTTGAAAAAGCCACTGACCTGGAAAATAGATCCAGGAGAGACAATTTGAAAATCATTGGTCTACCTGAAACCCATGACAGAAAAAGAACTTGGAAAGCATCCTTCAAGAAATCCTCAAAGAAAATTTCCCTGATGTTTTAGTCAGAGGGCAAAATAGAACTTGAAAGAATTCACTGATCACCTCTTCAAAAATTTCCCCAAAAGAAAACTCCTAGAAATGTTATTGCCAGGTTCCAGAATACTGTATTGAATTGTCTGTCCTTCCAGCAGGGGTGGATGACAAGGGAGGAACTGAAAGAATCTAGAATGTAAAGCTCTGCATTACCTGCAACTAGGAATCAAGATATACAGGGACTGGGATAGGAAGACCCTCCCTGCCCTACCAGAAAGTTAGAGAGGTGACCAGGGGAGGGGCTCCACAGTGGGATTGCTATTTTGGGGGTGGGGTAGGGGAAAGACGGGGAGAAAATTTGTAACTCAAAAATCTCATGACACTGAACAATGTAAACAAGAAAACAAATAAAATTTATTACATTAAAAAACATCCCTCTCTCTACTCACAAGACCTCTACCCTAATTTAAACGATTATCATCTTTGAACTAATTCAGAAATTGGCAAGCTGCTGCTTAATGGCCAAAAATGACCTGCTGCCCGTTTTTGTGTGGCATTGCAAGCTAATAAAGTTTTTTTTTATATTTTTAAATAAAATTTTATTGGAAAAAAAAAGAAAATCAAATTACCTGTATCAAAATACAAAGGGTGAACTCACCAGAATAAGAAATTAAAAGGCTATTAAGGCTCCATTTTGCATGTCTATATGACAATAAATCTGACAATCTAAGTGAAATGAATTAATATGTATAAATTACAAATTTCCCATATTAACCAAAGATGAAATAAAACACTTAAATTATTCCCATTTTAAAAAAAGAATAGAACAAGGCATCACTGAACCAGTAAAGGAAAAATTCTCTGGGGTCAGATAGATTTACAAATGAATTTTACCAAACATTTAAAAACCAATTAATTCCAATACTATATGAACTGTTTGGAAAATAGACCAATAAGGAGTCCTAATAAATTCCTTTTATGACACAATTATGATGCTGATACCAAATCCAGAAAGAACCAAAACAGAATAAGAAATGTATAAACCAATTTTCTTAATGAATATCTATGCAAATAATTTCAAACAAAATATTAGTAATGAGATTAAAGCAATTTTTCATCACAACAATACACTATAACCATGTGGGATTTATATCAGTAATGAAGGGCTGGTTCAATATTAGGAAAATTATTAGCATAATTATGCATATCAATAACAAAAGCAACAGAAATCATTATCTCAATAGATACAGAAAAATTTTTTTCTCAAAAAAAAACCCAACACTCCTTCATCTTAAAAACACTAGAGGGGCGGCTAGGTGGCGCAGTGAGTAGAGCACCGGCCCTGGAGTCAGGAGTACCTGAGTTCAAATCCGGCCTCAGACACTTAACACAAAAAACTAACAGTGTGACCTTGGGAGGGAAAAAAGGGTCTTTTTCTAAATATGAAAAGGAGTATTGATTTAAACCATCAACAAGCTTTATATTGTAATGTGCATAAGCTAGAAGCATTACCAATATGATCAATAGTGAAACAAAGATGGCCATTATCACCACTATTATTCAACATTGTACTAAAAATTTTAGCTTTATCAATAAAAAGAAAAAGAAACTGAAGAAATTAGAAGAGACATTAAGGAAACAAAACTAACATGTTTTGCAGATGAAATGATAATATAGTGAAAGAGTCCTGGAGAATCAACAAAAAAACTACTTGAAATAATTAGCAAATTTAGGAATATTGCAGGAAATAAAAAAAACACACATAAATCATAAGCATTTCTATATATTACCAACAAAGCTTAGCAAAAAGAGATAGAAAGAAAAATACCATTTGAAATAACTGAAGCAGGAGTCAAGATAGCAGTGTAGAAGTAGGAAAACTCTATGACTACCAGATAACTACCTCAAATAACTATAAAATATGACTCTAAACAAATTTTAGAGCTACAGAACCCAGAAAGTAACAGGAAAAAAATCTCCCTATGAAAGCAGCCCAGGAGGGAGACAGGAAGAACTCATTGCAGCACACTGGGAACTGAACCCAGCCCTACATGAACCTGTGCTTTTATCCCCAGGGTATCCTGACCAGTACAGCTGGAACATTTGGGAGAGTGGATCATCAGCAGCTGTGGTCATTTCCAGAATTATCAACCAATAAATGCCAAAGACAAAGTGAAAGGTCAGTGGAACTCAGTTGAATCTGGGCAGGATGGAGTAGTGGGTCTGGCCCTCTGTCCCCAGAGCCAGAAGTGGTGGAATAAATGAAAAAGTAGAAGGCAAGGTGAAATATCTCATTGAAAAAAACCACTCATCTAGAAAATAGATCCAGGAGAAACAATTTAAAAAATCATTGGACTACCTGAAAGCCACGGTCAAAGAAAGAACCTAGAAAACATCCTTTAAGAAATTCTCAATGAAAATTGCCCTTATATAACAGAACCAGAGGGCAAAATAGAACTTAAAAGAATTCACCAATCATCTCTTGAAAAAGATTCCAAAAAGAAAACTCCTAGGAATATAATAGCCAGGTTCCTGAGTTCCCAGATCAAGGAGAAAATATTACAAGCTGCCAAGAAGAAACAATTTGAATACTGTGGAAACACAATCAGGGTAACCCAGGATCTGGCAGTTTCTACATTAAGAGATCAAAACGCCTGGAATATGATATTCCAGAGTCCAAAGGAGCTAGGACTAAAACTAAGAATCACCTACCCAGCAAAATTGAGTATAATGTTTCAGGGGAAACTATGATCATTCAATGAGGTGGAGAACCTTCAAGCATTCTTGATGAAAAAAAAAACAGAGCCAAATAAAATGTTGAAATCAAAATACAAGAAGCATGAGAAGGTAAACAGGGAAAACAAATAATAAGAAACTTATCAAAGTGGAACTATTTGCATGTCTACTTGGAAAAAATGATCATTGTAACTTATGAAACTTTTCTCAGTATTAGGATAGTTGAAGGGACTATATATATATATATATATATATATATATATATATATATATATACATATATACATAAACACATACATACATACATATATATATATATACTTTGGTGGAGTTGTGAACTGCTTCAACCATTCTGGAGAGCAATCTTTTTTTTATATATAAAATTTTTATTTATTTTCTTGTTTACATCATTCATTTCCATGAGATTTTTGAGTTACACATTTTCTCCTCATCTTTCCCCTACTTGCAACCCCAAAACAGCAATCCTACTGTAAAGCCCCACCCCCAATCTGCTGTCTTTTGTGCCCTCCTCCAACACCCCTATAACTTTCTGGTAGGTCAGGGAGGGTCTCCCTACCCTAGCCCCTGAATATCTTAATTTCTAGTTGCATGTATTGCAGAGCTTTAAATTCTAGATTCTTTCAGTTCCTCCCTTGTCATCCACCCCCACTGGAAGGACAAGAGATTCAATATAGGCTTGCATGTGTAATTACACACATCTTTACAGTAGACATATTGTGACAGTCTTATCATATGTCCCTCCTTTCTATCCCCGCCCGCTTGTTCTGTTCTCTACCCTGTCCCTATCCCTTTACTGAAGTATGTGCTTCCAGCAACCCTCCCACAGACACTGCCCTCCCCTCCGTCATCCCGCCTTTCATCCCCATGCCCCCCTACTCTCCTGTGTGGCATGATACCCAGTTTAGAGTTTATGTCATTCCTTCCCTAAGCCAAATTCAATTCAAAATATACATATATTTGTATCCCCTTCCCCTTTCCTCATACTAAGAAAAGTTTCATAAGTTACTATGATCATTTTTCCATATTTGCATGTAAATAGTTCAACTTTGATAAGTTCCTTATGATTTCTTTCCCATGTTTACCTTCTCATGCTTCTTGTGTTTGATTGTCAATTTTTCTGTTCATTTCTGGTTTTTTTAGCAAGACTGCTTGAAAGTCCTCCACTTCATTGAATGATCATATTTTCCCTTGGAACATTATACTCACTTTTGCTGGGTAGGTGATTCTTGGTTTTAATGCTAGCTCCCTTGATCTTTGAAATATCATATTCCAGGCCCTTCAATACCTCAGTGTAGAAGCTGCTAGATCCTGGGTAATCCTGTGTTTCCACGTTATTCAAATTGTTTTCTCTTGGCAGCCTATAATATTTTCTCCCTTAACTGGGGATTTTGGAACCTGCCAATAACATTTCTAGGAGTTTTTTGTTTGGAGATCTTTGTGTAGAGGTGATTGGCGAATTCTTTCAAGTTCTGTTTTTGCTCTCTGAATCTAAAACATCGGGGCAATTTTCCTTGAGAATTTCTCGAAGGATGCTTTCCAAGTTCTTTTTTTGATCATGGCTTTCAGGTAGACCAATAATTTTCAAATAGTCTCTCCTAGATCTATATTCCAGGTCAGTGGTTTTTTTCAAGGAGATATTTCACAATGCTTTCTATTTTTTCATTTTTTTGTAACTGTTTAATAATATCTTGGTTTCCCATAAAAATCATTATCTTCCACTTTCTCCACTCTAATTCATAAGGAATTATACTCTTCAGAATGTTTTTGAGATTCTTTTTCCATCTGGCAAACTTGACTTTTTAAGGCATTCTTCTCCTCATTGGCTTTCTGTGCCTCTTTTGCCATTTGAGTTAATCTTGTCTTGGCCTACAACATAGTTTTAAAGTGTTGTTTTCTTCAGTCAGGTTGTTGACTCTCTTTTCATGATTTTCTCTCATCATTCTCATTTCTCCTCCCAATTTTCCCTCCACTCTTCTTATTTGTTTTACAAAGTACTTTTTAAGTTGATCTACAGCTTGCATGCAATCTTCATATTTCTTGGAAGTATTTGGGGTGGGAGTTCTGTGTTGTCTTCCTCCCATTCTATGCTTTGATCCTTTTTGTCCATAAAAAAGTATTCTAGAGTTTTATTGCTGTTCTTATTTTGCTTCCTTTTCCTCATGTTGGCCAGCCAATCAATTGGTTGGTTTTTATTTAGCTCTGTGGAACTCTGCTTCCATGGGCGAAAGCTCTGTCCCAAATCGCTGGGGTTTTCACAGCTGCCAGAGCTATTGTTGGGGGAGGGGATGCTGCAGCCCCCACCAGCTTTGGCTTGCTGAAAGTGCACCCCACGATCACCACCCAAGACCACAATCTGGATCCAGGCCACTCAACACATGATCCCTTGGCCCTGATCAATCATTTTGGCCCTCTGCAACTGTCAGGCCAGGAGCTCTGAAGCAGCCCAGTGGGGGCAGTTGCTGGTTGTAGCAGATCCTGCCACTTCCCACTGCTTCCTTGCCCTGTGAGCAGTTTGGCCAGACTGCTTTTCCTCCTCCAAATTTAGCTTGAAAGCCTAAATTCCACTGACCTTTCTCAAAGCCTTATTTTTCCTGCCTTGATAAATGTGGAGATTGCTCCAGGTGCTGCAGATCTGCTCTCTGGTAGACTCAACCTGTGGCTTAGTTCCTCCCATCCACCCTGGGATCTGGCCATTGTTTTGGTTTTGGACTGGGCTGGCCTCAATTCCCAACCTGCTGAGATGAGCCCCAAGCCAAGCTGCCTTCAGTAAGAGATGTGTTTTCTGTGTTTTTGTGAGTTTTGGAGCCCTAAAATTAGTTCAGAGTCATATTTAATGGGGATTTAGGGTGGCTGTGTGGGAGCTGCAAAACTTTGCTGCTTCTACGCTGCCATCTTGGCTCTGCCCCCTAGTTTAAGGGACTATAAATGTATATACATATTTATGTATACTCACATATGTCTATATAGGAGATATATATGCATATGAATACATATGTGAGTGTGTGTATATATGTGTACAAGTGTACATAGACAGAGGGCACAGGATCAGTTAAATAGGAAGAGATGATATTTTAAAAGGTGAAATTGAGAGTTGGGAGAGGAATATAATGAGAGGAGATAGGAAGAGACAGAATGGAGTTAATTATCTCTTATTGAAGAGGAAAGGGATAATTGTTACAATGGAGGGGAAGAACAGGAAAGCAAGAGGGAAGGGCTCAAACTTATTCTCATTGAATTTGGCTTAGGGAGGGAATGACATACACTCTAAATTGGGTATCTTGCAGTACAGGAGAGTAGGGAAGGAGATGAGAGGGGGGATGATGGAGGGGAGGGCAGGTTGGGATGGAAGGTTGTTAGAAGCACACACTTCTGTAAAGTGGCAGGGACAAAGCAAAGGATAGAACAAGGAAGGAGGGAAATACAGTCCATCTTTCACAATATGTCCATTGTGTTTTGCATCACTACATATATATGGACTTCATTGAATTGCTTGTCTTTCCAACGGGGGTGGATAATGAAAGAGGAAGGGAAAGAATCTAGAATTTAAAGTTTCAAAATAAAATGTTTAAAATCTATATTTTAATCACTATTATTATTTACATGCAACTGCAAAATAAGATATGCAGACAGCGGGGTAGGGTGATCCATCTTGCCCTACCAGAAAGTCAGAGGGGTGATTGGGGAGGATATAGGAGAGAGCAGATTTGGGTAGGGGTTATACAATGAGATTGCTGTTGTGGGGTGGTGGGTAGGGGAAAGACATGTAACTCAGAATCTTGTGGAAATGAACAATGTAAATGAAAAATAAACAAAAGTCAATTTAAAAAATAAAATAACTGTAGTCAATACACAACATATATAAGTCTACTTGACAAATAAAACCCAGGAACGATATAAAAACAATTACAAAATAATTTTTACACAAATTCCAATCTAAACAACTGAAAAAACATCTATTGCTCATGGGTATATCAAACCAATATAATAAAAAAGGCATTTATCTAAGTTAATTTACTTTGTTCAGTGTTATACCAAGCTACCAAAAAAATTATTTTATAGAGCTATAAAAATTATTATCACAATTCATCTAGACAAACAAAATGTCAGGAATATCAAGAAATTGATGAAAAAATATGCAGAGGAAGGGGGCCTTGCCATACCAGATATAAAACTATGTTATAGAGAAGAAATCATCAAAACTATTTGGTAATGACCAAGAAACAGAGTGATGGATCAGTCAAATAGATTAGGTACACAATACACAGTAACAAATTATTATACTAATCTACTGTTTGATAAACCCAAAGATTCCAGTTCTATGATAAGAATTTACCATTTGACAAAAACTGCTCAGAAAATTGGAAAATAGTATGGCAGAAACTGGGTACAAAACAATATTTCACACCATATATGAAGAAAAGATCACGATGGATACTTGATTTAGACATGAAGGGTAATAACATAAGCAAACTAGGAGAGTAAGGAATAGATCTGTGGAGAAGGGAAGAATTTATGATGGAAGAAGAGATAGAAAACATTATGAAATGCAAAATGGATTACATTAATTAGAGAGGTTTTGCACAAAGAAACCCAATGCAACCAAGTTTGGAAGGAAAACAGAAAGATAGGAAATTTTTACAGCAATTATTTTTTATAAAGAACTCTTTACTCAAATATATTGAGAACTGAGTAAAATATATAAGAATACAAGCCATTCACCAATTGATAAATAGTCAAAGGATATAGTTTTCAGAAGAAGAAATTAAAGCTACCTATTCATATGAAAAAAATGTTCTAAATCACTGTTGATTAGAGAAATGCAAATTAAAGCTCTGAGGTTTCACCTCACAATTACAGATTGGCTAATATGTGTAATGGCAATTAACTTAAATTTGAAGACCCCTTTTTATTATGTCAAGTATTCAGGCACTTACCCCTTAATATCCAATAAAACCTTTGTGGCTAAGAGGAAGAGAATATGAACTCTCTCTCCTGTTGCTGACATAACAGGAAGGGTTTGGCTGAAACAGGAAGCCAATGCTTTGGGTGTACCTAAGAAAAGCCCCAGAGAAGAGACAGTCAGAATTAGAATTTTTTTCTCTTGGTGGGCTCCTGGTGGAGGAAGCAGAATTTTCCCAGCATCTGGAAGCTGAGCTGCTACTTGCTGGACTGAGAAATAAGTTGGAGTTTTCTTGAGACCAGGATCTGGTGAAGGCTGAGATTTAATGCTGAGAAGGCTGCCTGGAAGGCTGAGGCTACTTCTGGGTCCTAGGGCCAGCTGAACTGCTGGAGGACTGAAGAAGCATGATCAGGATAAGACTTTATTTGTGTCTTGGTTGATCCTTAACTTCCCGGTAACTGAAGTTGTGAATGTTTTGAGGTGTGCTGGACCCTGTGAAATTCAGTGTGTAGCAGGAACTGCATGGAGAACTGGACAAGAACCTTGGAACTGTCTGCTTCTAAATCCAGGTGACTGTTTGGTGGATTCAGGAAGGAGCTGGGACCATGGAAGGGGATCCAGGGAATCTGAGAGACCTCCCCTTGGATATTGAAATTGGGGAAGAAATTGAAGTTTACTAGAAACCAAGGGGTGGAGAGTTTGTGTAATTTTCTAATGATTGTATTTAGTGAGTAATGATACTTAGTGACTGATTGCTAGATAAGTGACTGATTAAGTTAACCTGTGATTGCCCCATGAGTGGAAGACAGACTGTTGTATTTTGAGATGACTGAGATGACTGAGTAAGGAGGCAAATCTCCTTAGGGATACCAGAAGATTGTTATTTTGTTCTTTTTTCTAAATACTGTGACCACTTTCATGAAAACTATGTGGCCATTTTAATGTTAAACTATTGTGTACACTATATTGTGATTTTCTGTGATAAAATATAATGTTTTGAATATTATATTGTGATCTGTTGTGAATGTTTGCCTTGATTTGTTATGGAATAAATAGAGTGTTCACTATACTGTGTAATCAGAATCTTAAAAGCTGTCTACAGTAGCATTCTTTCATGAACCTGCTTGTGCATGGAGTTACAACATGACAGAAAAGGAAAATAATAAATGTTGGAGAAGGTGTGGGAAAATTGCATCATTAGTGCATCAATGGTGAAATTTTGAACTGATCCAACCGTTTTAGAGAGCAATTTGTTGTTTATTTGTTTATTTATTTTTAATTTTAAATAGTTTTACAAGATTTTGAGTTCCAAATTTCCCCCTATTACTTTCCTCCACCCCCAGATGGCATGCAATCTGATATAGGCTATACATGTACAATCATATTAAACATATTTCCACATTAGTCATGTTATGAAAGTAGAATCAGAATAAAAGGGGAAAACCATAAGACAGGGAAGAAAAAGAAAATGGTATGCTTTGATCTGCATTCAGACTCCACAGTTCCTTCTCTGGATGGGGATGCCATTTTTCCATCATGAGTCTTTTGGAATTGTCTTAGATCATTATATTGCTGAAAAGAGCTAAGTCTATCAAAGTTGGTCATTGCACAATGATACTGTTACTACATACAATGTGCTATTACTACATACAATGTTCTCCTGATTCTGCTCACTTCACAAAGCATTAGTTCATCTAAAACTTATGGAGTACAATTTGGAACCATGCCCAAAGGACAATCAAACCATGCATACCCTTTGATCCAGCAATACCATTACTAGGTTGGTGTCTCAAACTCATCATTAAAAAAAAAGAAAAGCACCTACATGTACAAAAAATGTTCATGTACACCACTCCTTTTGTGGTGGCAAAGAATTGGAAATTAGAAGGATGCCTATCAGTTGGTGAATGGTTGAACAAGTTATGGTATATGAATATAATGGAATACTACTGTGCAAAAAGAAATAATGGGCACATAGATTTCAAAAGAACTTGAAAGACTTATATGAAATGATGCTTACTGAAGTGAACAGAACCAGTAAGACATTGTGCACAGTAACAGCAACAACATGTGATGATCAGCTATGACTGACTTAGCTATTCTCAGCAAAATAATGATCTAAGACAATTCCAAAAGACTCGAGAAAGAATATGCTATCTATATCCAGAGAAAGAACTGTGGAGTCTCAATACAAATTGAAGCATAGTATTTTCACTTTTTTGGTTTTGTTTTTTGTGACTTTCCCCTTTTATTCTGTTTCTTCCTTCACAACATGACTAATGTGGAGATGTGCTTACATGATTGCACATATATAACCTATATCAAATTGTTTGCCATCTTGGGGAAAGGGTAGGACAGGGAGGAAGAGAGAAAAAATAAAATCCAAAATCTTATTTTAAAAATGAATGTTGAAAAGTATCTTTACAAGTAATTGGAAAAAATAAAATCCTATTTATCCAAATAAGTAAATCAGCAGCACCAAAGAAGAAGAAGAAGAAG
>JAQQSW010023050.1:0-10348 GCA_028646575.1 Pseudocheirus occidentalis
GGTTATCAACACTCTTTAAAAAGTTCTCCTCTTATCCTCATTAGGCAGGAGTGGGAAGAGTCAGTTGAGCTTGATTCAAATTTTATGTGACTTTGGACAAGTCTCTTACCTTGCCTCATCTGTATGTAAAATGGAGAAGCTGACTGAGGCCCCAGGAAAGCAGTCCAGTTCTGATTAGGGCATATAATCAACCTGGAAAAGCTCTTAGACTGGGCCTGGCTGTCCCAGAAGATGGATGGATTGGAAAGGAAGGGGACCAGACTGGACAGCAGCATCAGGACCCTCAGATTTACAAAGCCTTTTCAGATTAGTCTCACCTGGGCTGACTCTCTTTGCTTAAAATTCCTAAATGCTTCTTCTCTTCAGAAGAAAACATAAAATCCTCAGCTTGGCATTGAAAGAACCCTTCATGTACGTAATGGAATATTACTGTGCTGCAAGAAATGACAAACATGATTTTCAGCATGGAAAGACTTGTGTGAAGTGACACAAAGTGAAGTAAACAGAACCAGGAAGACAATACACAACTGTATAACTTACAACAATGTAAGTGACAAGAAAAATCATCCCCAAACAATCAAAGCTGAGAATGTTATAAAAACATTTGAAAGGAAGAGAGATGAGGAAGACCTGCCATCCTCCCCCCCCCCCCCGGGGCTCCATTGCAAAAGGGAGGAATGGAACATTGCAGACAATGTCCGAATTTGTCTATTTACATGGTGATTTTTTTGGCTGAATTTTTTTTTCCTTTTTCTCTCTAAAAAAGTCTTTGTCATAAAGAATGGCTGTCTGGGCAGGGAAGAGGGAGAAAGGGATTACAGGTAGAAATGTAGGAGATGTAAAAACAAAAGGCATTCATAAAAATCTATTTTTTTAAAAAAAAGGTTTACCAATACCTCACCTCCTGCCCCATCACTTTCAAAGATGGGGGTAAAACTTACAGGTAAAGAAAACGCTGAATAATGTTTAAACTTTATATATGTATATGTCCATGTATATATGCATATATGTGTGTGTATGTAAATTTTTCTATACTGTTGCCCCCCCCCTTTATTTTTTTTCCAAAGGGAAAACTACTCTGAAGTGAGAGGACATGTTGGGAAATGCAGATAATTTCAGAACAAAAGATATCAATACAATTTACTTTTTAAAAAAGGAAAAAGTTCCCTCCATCCCCTCCCCCAACTTCCATCGTCTAGGGGACAATTGTCAGCCAGAGAGGAGAAAAGGACCGCACCAAGAAGGTCAGGGGATGGCTCAGGAGAAAAGCTAAGTTATCCACAAGACTCCTACTTTCCCTTCTTTATCAGGTTCCCCAAATCCTCAGGGCCCTCCAAAGCTTATTTTGTCCTTACTCCCTTACTTCTAGAAAGGTTCTAGGCTCATATCCTAGACAATCACACATTGATAAAATTTTCCAGATCAGTTTCACATTAACCTCCCTTTGGTGTTCTACATTCTAGGCAAACTGACCTGTTCCCTGAACCAACATTCTGTGTCCTGCCCTGTCTGCTCTTTTGTACAGGCTTGTTATCTCTGCCTGGAATGCCCTATTTCCCCTTTCCCTTCTTCCTTCTCCCTCCTCCTTTTTTTCCTCTTCTTCTGCTTTCCCCTTTTCCTTCTTCCTTTCTTCTTTTCCCCTCCCCTTTTCCTTCCTTCTTTCCTCCCCTTTTCCCCTCCTCTACCCCCTTCCCTTCTTTGTCCTCCCATTCTTCCCTTTCCCCTCCCTCTCATACTCTAAGGGAGAATCTGGGCATAGATGATATTCAGTTCTGAGCTCTGCTGCTAGCCTGAGCCGCCCACACAAAGCAATTCAGGTTGTATAATGTGTCCAAATATCCAACAAAAAGGGCAGATCTGCTCTCTCCTCCTCGTTCGCTTTTAAATGACTTTCCTTGCTCAGTCAGGTGTGTGTGTTTCCAAACACATGTAACGTATGTTACGGTGAATGTGAAAGGAGGCCAGCATATAGGAAATCAACAACTAGATCCTGACTATGGTTACAAAAAATCCTTCCTAATATTTCTGCTAGCTTCCATGGCCTCAAACGAGCTAATATCATGCAAATCACTTTGGAAACTTCAAAGCAACAACAGACAAATACTACTTATTACTATTGTTGCTCCAATCAGGTCTGGCTATTCAGGGGCTGGGGCTTATTGGGGAGATATAGGCAGGGCTCACCCTCAAACCCTAGAAGCCATTTCATGTCTGGTCTTCCTTCACCCTCACCCTCATTTTAGAGAGTTTACTGAGATCCTAAGATCTAAGACCTTCAGAATCTCAGATCCCAGAGATAGTCAAATAAGGGAAACCAAGGGGCTTAGACTAGTGACCTCTAGGGTCCCTTTCAGCCCTGAATCCCATGACCCTACATCCCTCGCAGGGCTGTAGGATTCAGAAAGGTAGCAATAACAATAATTAACATTTGTATTCGGCTTCGTGTTTTGGGGCTTAGTGACTTGCTCAAGGCCCCACAGGAAAATTAATTAGAACATGCAGAAGAGGACTTGAACTAAAGACCTCTGACACTCAGTCTCTAGGACACCGTGGTGCCTCTCTGTGATGCCTAGGCCTAATGGGACCTTCTTCTTCCCCCACCCTGAAGAATATGAAGAATATTGCCTAGTTTCGCTGAGTCTTAACATCAATAGAAACGTTTGGGTGTGTTCTTCACAAGCTGAGCAGGGTGGGCTCGGAGGGGAGGTCAAATGGAGTCTGTTATCATTCTACTCCACTAAGAAATCCCTGGACCTGGGAAAGACTGGGTTCTTCCTCATACTCTGATGTTAAGGATTTGTGTACTGGAGTTTTAAAAAATAAAGACACAGGGACCATTTAAATCACTTCACACATTTTATTTTATGGTATTGTAGATAAAAGGCAGAACATCTGCTAGATTTACAGGTGTGACGAACTGGGGGCTATCCTTTTTGTCTCAGATGCAGGGACAGTCCCATTCATGCTGGATGCTTGTGCTTGATATGGTAGTGGTAACTTTCAGAAGCCTTGACTAATGACTACTTGTTTATGTGGTGAACAGTGCCCTGTAGATTCATAGATGACTTCTGGGTATCCAGGGCTCCATCTTTGTCTGGGCCCCCTCCATGGATTACAGTTTTTCTGTGGCCCTCTGAATGGTTGGTCTGACCTAGGCCAGGCAAACTGGGAGTCCCATGGGCCTGAGTAATCTTCTCTGGCTCCAAGTTCCTGTTGATCAGAAGCTATAATGTGCAGCTGCAGGCCCAGCATAGCAGGGTACATAGGCAGGACGGAGCCCTGGCCCCCAACTTGGGCAGGGACTGCAGATGAGATATAGGAACCAGCAGGGCCTTCTCCCAAAGCTTCTTGGAGAGGTACTGGAGTTGCTTCTTAGTATCCTGCAGGTTATTTTGCCACAGGGTATGAAAGCCAGCAAAGAAGATGGAAAGTTCACCCCTGGCATGGAGGCCTAAACAAGGACCATGACTGGGCCTTAGGAGGTGTAGAAAAATGTAAAAGACTGTGGCTGGTTCTGGGGGCTCAGGTGACATTACTCTCAGCTGGTGGACAAGAGCCTGCTCCTTCACACCTGGGGCATCCAGTGATAAGGAGCCTGAGACCATACCTTCTATATATACTTCTCTGCCCAGTGACTTACTACCCAACAATCAACTTGACTTGCCAATAATTCATGACATCATAAAGAGGCAGGCTGCCAGCCTGAAGGAGGAGGCATTAGCATCCCAGATGGTAAAATTGATTAAAATAAAAATGATATGCTTTCAATGTTAATAATGCTGAAATAAATTGGTGCTCTCATTGAGACTGATGTTTCCTCCAACAATGCGGGTTACAGTCCATTGAAGACTGCTCTTCTACCACCATTGACTATGTCTGGGACCCATCAAAGGTCACCACAGGAATCCACCTTCCTTACTTCTCCTGACATTGAAAGGATACCTGGGGAGGGCTCAAGATATCTACCTATTATCTCTTGACCCAGCCTCATAACCAGCCTATCTCTTCTTCCTCTTATACCTTCATTCCCTGGACCACATTTTTATGACTGATCTTTGAACCTTCTTTCTCCTTAGCTTTATGCTACAGCCTACTTATTTCTATTTTCCATAGACAACTCCATGGGATATTTCAACCCATGTAAACAACAAAAATGTTGTTGATAACAAATAACACAAACTCGTATCTGTATTGCATTCTGTGACAGTGACTGTGTGTCTCATATACAGGATCTCATCCAAACCTCATGTCAACCCAGAGAGTCCTAGAGATGAGGAATCTGGGGCCTAGTGAGATAAAGTCCCTCGCCCAGGGTCACAGAGCTATGAGGGCCTGAGGTCGGAGTCTCTACAAGTCTGTTGACCTGCCTTCCTCCCTTACCCAAGTCCTGCCCTTCAGTCACATGCCATTTGTCATGCTTGGTTCCAAAGCAGGGGCCCAGCATTGGGGAAGAACTTCAAAGAGGCAAACTGTGGCTTGAGGTCAAGAAAAACATGTCAGTCATCAGAACTCCCCTAAACTGAATATAATACCCTTCCTGAAAGCTTTTGAGATGAAGCTGGGTAGTCAAAGTGAGATGCAGAGGGAGATTCTTGGTCCAGTCCAGTCTTCTAGGGCAAAAGGAAAAAGGCAGAATTCCCCAGTCTTCCTGAATCGAGTGTGGGTTGGAGATGAGGAGGGGAGGTCACATTAGGTGCACTGGATACTGGATCTTTGTTGGCCTGCCTCAGCAGTAACAGCATTATCTTTAGAAGAGAGTATTGGGTTTTATCAGGAACTATTTTTCCCAAAATTTTATTTTAGACTCAAACGCCATAACACAAATAGAGAAAAGAAACAAAAAATGTCATAAACTTAAATACAAAGTTAGAAAGAAAAGCATGTCATGTGCATAGCAGAGCATAAGAGAGGATTCAAAATATGAAACAATACATTTTCATTTCAAGAAAGCCTATGTGATACATTTGTAATAAATTTGTGATAAATTGGGATAAATAGGTGATAAATAATACTCATTGTGTTGAGAACTGTCCATCTTTGCTTCCTTGTGGTTTCTTTTGTTCTCTGCTGGGCACTTTTTTACTTTGCTCTTTTTTTCTCTGCCCTCAACACCTCCCCCCCCAGAAGGCTATATGTTATCTATAGCTATAAATATATACATACTTTCCCCCACCCCCCAGAGGGCTACAATAAAGCTTGGATATGTTTCTCTATAACTACATACACATATACACATACATACATAGACATTACATTCTCAAACCTATTTTGCTCCTGATTTTTGTTTTTGTTTGTGCATATCTCTTGTTTCCTATCCCTTATGCCTCTTCTACTTTACTTTTACCACTCCTGTGCCCTCCTATGACTTGAATACCCCCCAAAGATCCCTCCCCTATCCTCCCATTCCCATAAATCTAAACACCCTTCTATACCCCTATTTAACCTATTCCCTCACCCTTCCATCTTAACTTCCTTTCCTTGCCCTTTCCCCCCTCCCTATGCCCTTATGTTTTATTTCCTCTGAATTTAGAAGGCTTTTATATTCTTCTAAATATATTTGTATTGAAGAACTAATTTTAAAAAAACTTGCTGAGATTAATATGACTTAGACACATTTAAAATTCCACTCATCTAAGGAATATTCGGGATCCTGGGGAACAGTGAAAAGAAGGTTGCATGTGGAGTCAGAGAGGCTCACTCCCTGATTCAGGGCCTGGCTTTGTTACCTACTCTACAGAATCTTGGGAAAACCATATTTTCTTTGTTTCTCCATTTCCTCATCTGTAAAATGAGACTTGGCCTAGCTGACATTTAAGACCTATTGCTGCTCTGGGGCCCTGTTTCTTACAAACAAAAACAAGACATGCTGGAAGTCTTGCAAGCATCCTTGAGTGCTGATACTGCTTACACAGAGGGACTCCATGAGGGAGATCTAGTTTGCAAAGAGCACCAGAGGAGAAAGGAGAACTGACCTTTACATATGCTGTCTATATGAGATGCTGGGTTCACTCAGCTAAAGGCCTGAGACATCAATCAGGTGTTAAACTGATAAGAGCAGCTATGACAATTCTCTGTCAAATGGGAAATGAGTGAAGCTTCTCTTACTAATATTATTATTTTTTCTTTTAGTAAAATCTTCCCTCTCTTCACCCCCCATTGTCTTAACATGTTTATTCCAAATTGGCAAATCAGGCGATTCACGAAAATCTCTGAGAGATCATTTTGATTATTCAAGCAATCAGAAAAACTGATGGAGTGCTTTGTTACGTGCAGACCCTTGTACATTTAACAATCACAGGCAGACTAGGAATGCAGGAGAAATCTGTGAGGCAAAAAGACCACCAGAAGCTTGGTCTGAAGGGTCGTGAATGTTGTTGGTAGTGCAAAATCTGATGCTCTTGGGAACAAAGATATCTTTGGCCAACACAAAAGTCACAGTGGCCCTTGTAACACAGGCCCCTGGGCTTTGACCACCTAGGGGACTGATTCATCCACTGATAATCAGCTCATTGCTCAGGGCTTCCATATATAGAAAGCATTTAATAAATGTGTAATGGATTTGATTTAAATCCTCTAATATTAGCGGTAATGGGCCCTTAGAGGTTGGATTGGATTAGAATCACAGACAGTGAGAGACAGCGAAATCTTAGATATCATAAACAATTCATTTTACATATATGTGTCATGTTGGACGTGACCAGAGTCAATTAGTCGATCAATCAATACACATTTATTAAGCGACTGTGTTCCAGGTACTAGAAAAAAGAAGCAAAAAGCTGCAGAGCTGAGATCAGAAAGCAGATCCTCTGAGTCTAATATACATTGACTGCCCCTCACGCTGCCAGGCCTTGCCCTTCTCCTCTGATCCCCATAATCGCCCAAGTAGACAAGGACACTCTTCTATCTGCCTTCAGGACAAGCTGGAGAAGTAGGGAGTAGTGGTTAGCAGAGTTTAGACTGAAAGGGACCTGAGCCTCCAACCTTTCTATAATGAGAGAAATCTACTTTGAAGGCTTTGAGATCTCAAACCAGAACTGCAATGTGGTCCTAACAAATGATAAGTAAAACACACCCTTTCATTTTGCAGAGAGACACGTATCCTCACACATGGCCAATGAGGTCATTTGTTCTTATTGAAATTGGCCACCACTGAGAGAGCATTAGTCCTCCCAACCCCCACATCTTCTCTGAAGAGTTGTGGGGATGTCTATGAGTATATATGGAACCCTAAATATAAGATGGGGGTGATGTTGGTTATTTTTGCTCTACTGTTTATTCCCTTCTTTTTGCTTAAAGAGAACTGTCTGGAGGAGAGGGAATAAAAAAGTAGATATTAGTCATTCCAAAAAAGAAACCTTTAACATCCTAACTGCAGCTCACCTCTTGAGATGTTTCAGGCATTCAACATGCTAGGCAAACAGACTTAACTGTTCCCCAACCTCCACATTCTATCGCTTGCCTCTGCTGGAGGGTCTCCCTCTTCCTCTTGGACTTCCTATCTTCCTTCAAAGTTTAGTCATTCCTCTGGAAAGCCTTCCCCTTTATCACCCCCATCTCAAGTTGGTAAGATGGGAGGGTTGCTAGTCAACATAGTATAAAATAGTCAGTTTATCCCAGTTTTCCTCTTCCTTTAAATCTAACACAGTGGACAGGCAGGAAAATCCAGTTCAAGATCTCTGACACATGCTGGCTGTGTGATCCTGGGCAAGTCAATTAACTTTGTGGTAATAGTCTATGATTATAAGTTGCAGAGAAAGAGTCCACCTGCTAGAGAGTATAGGGAGTTTCCTCAGCAGGGACTTCTCCATACCACCAATATCAAAGGTCCACTGTCCATCCCCATCCAACAACTGATCCCTAACTGCATCAGATGCACACAAGTACCCAAACGTTCCCAATACTCCCACAGCTAGCACCCAAGACCAGGCAGGCCCCAAGTGGATCTGGATGAGTGCTGCAGAACAACGTATGTTCTGATTGCTAACCTGATGCTGCTGGCAAGGGGTGGAGTGGAGAGAAACCAGGGACTGGAGGAAAGCCAGATCAGCCCATCCCTATCCCCAATAACAATTGTAGAAATTTCATATGCCATAGAGACCTGGAATATTTGTCACTCTGTTCTCAAAGTATTCCTTTAGAAAAGAGAACATTGTGTTTCGTTAGGAAATCATTTTAAATTGCTTAGATTTACATAAACACTAGAAATGATTTTAAATCCCATTAAGTCTGAAGACTACTAAGGGCTCTGTCCCTCTCTGACAAAATAAAAGCCAGGAGAGCTCTTCAAAGTATTTCACAGACTTGGTTACTTTATTTTTTGATGTTAGCAAAGACTGAGTCACCGAATATTATTAAGGTAACACAGATGGTCTTGATCTGCTGAGTGAGTGTATTTCTGGAAGGGGGCAGAAGACCATTGACTCTTCTCTGCTTGGCATGGTGTTGGTGCTAGCAGTGGCAGTGGCCTGAGAGTGTGGTAGTCAGGGACTTTGTGGGGGCACCACTGTTAGGGGCCTGTAGCTGGGGGAGAGCCCTGCTAAGATGGATGGGGAGCTCCCTGGGAAGTGCCGGCTCAGTGGGATGATGGTAGGGGGCAGACAAGAGGTGATGGCTTCCAAAGGGTCCTGCCCAGGAAATCTCATGGCCAAAATGAGTGGAGCTATTTTGCAAACTGCTGAAGAGAACCAATCCAAATAGCCAAGGAGCAAGACAAAAAGCATTTGGTATTCAAGGGCTCGCCAGATGACTTGATATGTGTTCTCTTGGCAGTATGACCACTGTGCCAAAGTGACCAAGGCAACAGTGGGCCTATGGCACAGGTATCAGAGACGTTTCAACACTCTCAGGGAAGGGATGTGGGCCTGATGGAATATGGCCAAGAAGAAGATCAAGAGCCAGGCTGACAGCAGATGCAGAATGTGTTTCAGGAAAGAAAAGAGAGGACTCGGTGCCTTAGTGCACAGCATTATAGCCAGGATGAAGGTCACTTTGCAGCCTGCCTTCAGGCCGCTGGACCAGAGAACAATGGAGATGGAGAGGATGTGAAAAGCCACAAATACCATGTTGGCAAAGACGGCCAAGAGGAGCTTGAGCAGGATTACCTAGAAGGTCTTGAAAAAGCAGTAGACCATAAATACCAAGAAGTGAAGTGGCCTCCAGCCCCTACGGCTCATATATAATATGGGGCTCTCCATCACCTTCTTGGTGGGTGAAAGACTCCAATAACCCTTCAGTCAAGAGGGCTGGCCAAATGGACCATAGCCGCACAATCACTAGCATCATAAAAGCCCTATGAGTGGCATCATCCTGAGTGTTGATAGAGATGCCCTTCTGGGTGACCTTGGGTGGATCACTTCTCTGGGATTCAGTTTCTTTTCTTTTCTTTTTTTTGGTATTTATTTATTTATTTTTATTTTTTAAAATTATTTTATTTATTTTCTTGTTTACATCATTCATTTCCATGAATTTCTATTCATTTCCATTTTGAGTTACAAATTTTCTCCCCATCTTTCCCCTACCTACAACCTCAAAACAGTCATACCTAGTAAAGCCCCTACCCCAATCTGTTCTCTCCTATGCCCTCCTCTATCACCTGTCTAACTTTCTGGTAGGACAGGGAGGGACCCCCTACCCCAGTGCCTGTACATCTTAATTCCCAGTTGCATGTAGTTAATAATAATAATAATAATAATGATAATGATAATGATAATGATGATGATGATAGCGATAATGACAATGATAATAATAATAATATACATTTTAAACATTTGATTCTAGAACTTTAAATTCTAGATTCTTTTGGTTCCTCCGTCATCACCCACCCCCACTGGAAGGACAAGCAATTCAATACAGGCTGTACATATGTACAGGACATCTCCACAGTGGACATATTGTGAGAAACTAATTATATGCCGCTCCTTCCTATCTCACCCCCCTTGTTCTATTCTCTACCCTGTCCCTGTCCCTTTACAGAAGTGTGTGCTTCCAGTAACCCTCTCCCCCACCCTGCCCTCTCCTTCATCATCCTACCTCTCATCCCCATCCCCCCTACTCTCCTGTGTGACAAGATACCCAGTTTCCAGTTTGTGTCATTCCTTCCCTAAACCAAATTCAATGAGAGTAAAGTTGACCCTTTCCCTTTTGCCTTCCTGTTCTTCCCCTCCAGTGTAAGTTATCCCTTGCCTCTTCTCTATGAGATGATTAACCCCATTCTGTCTCTCCCTGTCTCTTCTCATTCTAATCCTCTCCCACCTCAGAATTTCACCTTTTAAAGTATCATCCCTTCCTATTAAATTGATCCTGTGCCCTCTATGAACTCATATACACACATGCTCAGATACATATTCAT
>JAQQSW010023051.1:0-10348 GCA_028646575.1 Pseudocheirus occidentalis
CACTCACTCTTCCCTCTTGACTCTGCCTCTCTTCCTCATGTTTCATCTTTTCCACAACTATCTGCTCCCATCCAAAATCAGCACAGCAATTCTCCAGTTTTGCATAGTGAGACTGTAACTTGGTTGGAGTACAGAATTGAATTTCAAAGTCTGAATTACAAACGACTCGAGGGAAAGTACATTTTAGCTAAGAATTCCCTTGAACACGGAGACATCACAGAATACCCAATTTTTATTTCTTTTATCAGTGTGGTGGCATGACCCATTTGGTCCATGGATTAATGATCTACATGAGTATCCTTCCATGTGACTTGTAGACTGCACAGTTCTACCTACCTTTTATGCAACATAAAACTAGTCACCTCAATAAGTACTTGTTGATTTATATATTGGATAGTTAGAATGTGCTGGCTTATGGGTGGCAATTAATAATAATAATAATACTAATAGTAAATCAGTAAACATTTATTAAGTGCTTAGGATACTCTAGGCATTATGCTAAACAGTGGGGTTATGGAGAGGGACAAAAATAAAAATATAGTTCCTGCCTTCAAAGATATTATATCACTTTCAAGTTTAGAAAGTTTTATACGAACAATTCATAATTGTCACATGGAAAGAAAAAAAGAGAATTGTTTGTGTTCAGTTATTTAATTGCCAGAAATATATCAGTATTATTTTAAGAGGCAAAATGTTATGGTATATAAGAAACTTATCTAGAAATCAGGACAACCCAGGTTTAAGTTTCACCTCTGATCCATAGTGGCTCTTTGACTCTGGACAAGTAACTTAACTTTTCAGTTCTCTAGGCAAAATTTAAGACTATAAGTAGAAGAAAAGATGCCAAAAGTAGACTTTTCTCACCTGGGAGTTCATTTTGCCAATGAAATTACTCTCAGACCTAATCCCTATTTTTACCAAATTTTAGAATAGTAAATAGTGTAGTAGTTTCCAGTCTTGCATAAGGAAAATCATTATATACTTGAGTATCTCATGCCCAGACTGAGATAAGGTAGGCTGTCAGCTTCCAATGAGAAAGACAGAAAGATAATACAAAAAACCTCAGGGAAGGAGAGCATATGTAACCAGCCTTAATTTTATTTATTTTACTTTCCTCATAGGAATTCTTAAACCAGTTTGACCTTGGATCTAAAATGTTTGAAAAGATTGGTCTACATCCTTGTTTTGATGACACTCTTCTCATGTACAAAGGAAAAACAATTTTCAACATGTGACTATTTTGTCATTTTAATTAAGAATGATTAGTAAAAAATTAGATATATTTAACCATATTTGTACGACAAAGACTCTAATGAGGATAAATTCATGTGACATTAGTCAACATTATTAATTTTTCTGTCAGATAGTGTACATGGGCTGGACTGAAGAACGAGAACAAGATTCCCTTCAAGATCGGAAGTACACACCAAAGTTTTTAGCACTGAGAGGATCTTCTCTTTATAAATTTTTGGCACCTCCAGTAAGTATATTTTATCACATTTTAAATTTTACTAAATTATTTTTCTACCTAATATACATAAATAGATCATGTATTCACCTTATTTCTATTATGAAGTATAGATGAGAACAATTGTTGTGTAGCCTAAGTAAAACTGGCCTTAGAAGTAGGGTAGTACTAAATGTCTGCTGTACTTTTGAGACATCCTAGGTGAGGAGCCCACAACAAGCTTCTTAATCTCTCAATGCTTCAGGTAATTCTCTAAGACCCAAATTTAGAGAATACTTGCCATGCTCCATTGGTGGAATCCCAGGGGCTTTAAGATCCTCTCAAAATAATGAAATCATAGATCCAGAATAGAAAGAGGTATATGAGGAACAAATGAATGAACTTGCCACCTTTAACCTGGAGACTAGATGATGCAGAAAAATAACTCTTATGAAGTATCAGAAAGCCCATCACATAGAGGATACATTAACCATCTCTTCTTTGGATCCAGAGGCCAGAATCAAGAACAATGAAACAGGCAAAAGTTGCAAAGAGATAACTATAGGCTTGATGTGAGGAAAAGCTTTCTAACAAAGCTATCCAAAAGCATGATGGGTTACCCAGAGAAGTGGTAGTTTCCCTGCCCTTTTTTCTTCAATCAGGGGGTGTATAATCACATGCTGGGTATGATAAAATAATGATTATTTTCTCATATTGTTTGGATTGGGTATCTCTTGACCTCCTTTCCAAATCTCAAAGTCTATGATTCTGTGAAAGAAGGAAAGAAAAGAAGAAGGAGAAGGGGAAGAAACTGAACATGTTGTGGGGGAGGGAGGAAGAAAAAAAAACAATGTGCATGATAACTTTATTACATATTCAAAAGGAATAGCAAGTTGTACATAATGGATTTGCAGTTTCATGGTCAATCATCTTTTTTATTATACTACATTATGGCGATGTTTGTTTTTTATATAAATTAAAAATCAACATTTTGAAAAAGAAAAGCATAACTAAATATAAATAAAATAATTTAAATAAAGAGTCCAAAAATTTGCGCTAAAGAGCTTTTAACAGAGGATTGGATCATCCTGAATTTTTTTCTTAACTTTGGTAACCCATGAAGAATCTTAAACTACAAATTTTCACAGTGAAAACTTTAGAAACAATGATAACAATCAAACTGTCACCTCAGGATTTGGTTATAGTCACTGACAGACCATAAAAATTACCTAAGGAGAAGCTACCAGAGGAAGATCCTCTCTTAATGTTGTGTCTGAGCATTATATATAAGAGCGTATGGAGGGAGGATGAAAGGAAGTTTTTGCAATGATTTTTTTAGCTCAGTTTCTGATTAATCAGTACATTTACAAATAATTTGTGCCAGAAGAGAATTTTAAGGGGATTTGCTAAATTAGCTTGAGAGTACAAAGCTGAGGCAATAAGAAATAGATAGAATAAGAAATATGTTTTTAAAAAAGAGTAAGAAAACAAGTATTTTATTTTAATGGATAAATTTCCATAGAAATAGTATAGATCAAAGTTTAACAATCACTGGTTAGTCAGCCAGAAAATAACTTCCCTATTTGCATTATATAATAGAACTTATTTTGAATATTAATTACTTTCCATAGCCAGTTAAACCATATACTTGTCTGGCAAATTGAAAATATCAAACAAGTCTCATATTTTAATTTGCATTTAAAGTACATCTGTTCTTATTTGTTAACCAAACAAAGCATTTCTGCAGCAAACAGCATATCCTGCCTAACAAGGAGCATCTCAGCATCAGCAAAATTCACTAACCTTGTTGCTTGATTTCTGAGGGCGCTGGGCATCCATTATACTTTGGAGGGCCAAATGGGCAGGCATCTCCTGGCCTAGGTCCCATAGCTATTTACCTTCCCTTCCTGATTTTGCTCTTGAGGGCCTAAGGAAAGGAGAGACTTGAACCTGCTGTTATAAAATTGAAACATGTATCCTTTATGGGGAGAATATTGTTATTGCCAAAGCATTTGAGATCCACACATGATGGTTACCTACTATATTATTATCCATATAACACTATGCTTTAGGTCAATTATGAGTTAAGTCAACTTTTTGTAGGCTGTCCTAGAAACCCAACTACCATCAAAATACTACTTCAAAGAGAAATTATAAGTTAGATTCTTCCAATAATAAAATCGTACTTAGCTCTAACTTCAATAGCCTTCTCTGAGCACTAAAGAAGAAATAGAAGATGCCACTGAAATTATGATCATATAAGATGTAAAGTATTTCCTCATATAAGGAAATCCTTTGCAAATTATTAGTGTACTAATGATGACACAATGGAAAAGCAAACTATAGATTTGCACGAATTAAATATTTTTGAGCCCTTGACAGAAATAGTTTTCTTAAGTAGAGGAAGCTCTTTATTTGTTCACTTCATGATGAAATCCTCTATAACTCCTTGATTTGGTTACCAAGGAAGGGAGTAAAGAAGGAAGGAAGCTGAGAGAGAGGGAGAAAGGAAAGAGAGGGGGAGAAAGGAAGAAAACTAAAACTTCACAGAGGATTTGGGAAACATCATCATTTTTGTTTCTGAAGTAATTAGGAAAATTTAATACTTTCCAAATATGGATTTAAAAAATGTAGACAACATGCTCTAAATCACTACTGATAGAGAAATGTATATTAAAATACTGACTCATACTCACCAGATTGGCTAACCTGGCAGAAAAGAAAAATGACAAATGCTAGAGGGAATGTGGGAAAATTGGGACACCAGTGTACCTTTGGTGTAGTTGAGAATTGGCGTTAGCTTTCTGGAGAACAATTTGGAACTACATCTAAAAAGGTATAAAATTGTGTATATCCTTTGACCCAGAAGTACTACTGCCAGGTCTGTATCACAAACAGATCAAAGAAAAGGAGGAAAGGACCTCTTTGTAATACAAAACAAAATAAAACAAAACATACTCATAGAAGTTATTTTTTTATGGTGGCAAAGAATTGGAAATCAAGGGGATGTCCATTAATTGTGGAATGACTGAATAAGTTGTGGTATATGACTGTAATGGAATCTTATAGTGTTATCAAAAAAAAAAAAGATGAACAGCATGCTTTTAGAAAGACCCTTAAAAGACTTATATGAACTGATGTGAAATGAAGCGAGCTGATCTAGGAAAACATTGTACATAGTAACGACAATATTGTACAGATGATCAACTGTGAAAAATTCACTACTCTGATTAAGACAATGATCCAAGATATTTTCAAAGGACCCATAATGAAAAATTCCAACCACATCCAGGGAGAGAAAAATGATAAATTCTTTTTTTTTTAGCTTTTATCTTTTTTGGGGGAAGGGCAGTTGGGGTAAAGTGACTTGCCCAAGGTCACATGGCTAGTTTTTGTGTTAAGTGTCTGAGACTGGATTGAACTCAGGTCCTCCTGACTCCAGGGCCGGTGCTCTATTCACTGTGCCACCTAGCCGCCCAAGAAATGATAAATTCTGACTGCACATTGAAGCATACCTTTCTTGTTTTAATTTATTTATTTTTATTGATATTTGTGGGTGTGTTTATTTTTTGTAACATGACTAATCTGGAATTATGTTTTGCATGACTTCACATATATAATCCAGATAAAACTGTTTGCCTTCTCAAGGGGAAGCTGGGTGAAGTTTAAGTTGGGAGGGACAGATTTGGAACCATAATTTTTTTAAAATGATTTTCAGTCTTTACCTGTAACTGGAAAGTATTTAACAAAATGAATGACATTTTTAAATCATCAAAGAATAAAACAAAATATACAGACACATCAGACCTTTTGCCCATGGTAAATGATAGAGTATTTTTAAAAGATGTGGGAATGGGAATAGAGAAGGGAAAAATAGTAAGTAAAGAAACAAAGACTTTAACATACTTAATTCTGTAAGCATATTTGTAGAAAGGTAAGACAAAATTTATCTGTGAAAGTCTCTACGAATAAACATTTTATGGTTTGTGGAGAGAAGATTTGAAAAATTAAAAATGAATTCTATTTCTAACTATTATGATATTAACATATAATCTCATTTTTCAAGGTAACCACTTGGGACTGGACACGGGCAGAAAAAACATTCTCAGTTTATGAGATTATGTTTAAAATATTCAAGGTATGAAAAAATAAATGTAAGATTACTTTTTTAATGTTAGTAGTATGAGTATGTATTAAGCACCAAGATTTTCTTTAGCATTATAGATAGAACATAAACATGATAAAAAACAATAAACTTGATCTTAAGAGAAATGGCTGCTGAATGGACATACCCAACTCTATATTTTATTATAATCACTGATGGACCAGAACAGTGTTTATTGAACTTTTTTATACTGGAGTTAGTTTGCAGAAAGGTCCTGAAAAGAAACTTGGGCCATTAAATGGCTAGTTTTGTTTTTGGAGTAGGCAGAAGCTGGAGGCAAGAGACCTATAGAAGGCTACAATGGTCAAATGAAAGGGATTAAGAAGCTGAACTAGTATGTAAACTGTGTAAACGGAAAAAAGGAAATGTTAAAAAGAGATGCTGTGAAGGTAGACTCTACCAAAGGAGAAAGAAAAATGTGTCACAATGAATAAAAGCAATCAGAAGGTTCTAGGTATGTCAAAATCCCCCGTTTTCTAAACAGTTATGCAGCTGTGCATCTTACAGCTTCCAGTAACAATATATGTTGAAGTCCACCAATAAAATATAATATCTTTGAGGGAATGGATTGTTTCATTTTTATCTGTATTATTAACAACTAGAATAGTGTCGGAGGCATAGTAGGCACATAAAAATTGATTAAGATAATTGTTTTCCCCTACTTTAGCCAAGGAACTTTAAGTAAGAATACAAACAAATAAGAATGTAATTTTAAAAGCTATTTAAAACAGGAAAATGTATCAGCAAGCAATTACAAGGTGTTAAAAAGAGTTTGAATTGTGTAATTTAAATTAATTAAATTAATTAATTAAAATAATTAATTAATATTTTACAAATTCTGCCAATATGTATATGCTATATTCCTTCACATTTTAAGTTAAAGTAATTTCCTCATAACAACTGTGTATATGCATAATGAGAATATTACTATCTCGTTTTACAGGTAAGTAAATTGAATCTCAGTATGTCATGTGAATTGCCCATGGTCACATTAATAAAATTACATATTTCACTCTGATATAAGATAAATTACATTTGTCCCTTTGAATAAACTATTCAATGTAGTTTTAACTCATTATGTTATGAAAAATAGATTCTTATAATAGGCAGGAACTAAATGGTCTAAAATTGTTGGGAAAAAAAGTTACTATGATCTATTTTAAATGGGTGGAGGGAGTAAAACAATTAAAATAGAACTAAAAGTTTTGACAAATACTATGAAACAAAGTGCTCTTTGATATCTATAGCACTGCCCTGGTTTGAAAAAGTAGAGAAAGAAGCCATTTGAAAGTACTGTAACATATTTTTCAGAAATATATTTTCTATGAAAATTAACTTTTATTCAAATATAATAATATTAATAGCTAATATTTGTATAGTTCCTTAAGCTGTGCAAAATACTTTCTCAAATCACTTGTGAATTAGGTACTCTTTTATTATACCCATTTTACAGGTGAAAAAACTGTGGTTGAGCTAAGTTGAGTGATTTGTCCAGGGTCAAACAGCTAGTTAAGTATTTGAGACAGGTTTCAACTCTGGCCTTCCTGATTCTAATCCAGCACTTTAGTTATTATACCACCTATCTGCCTCAAAAACATAAGTTTTGTAGAACATAACAAAACACTCTTTGTGAAGGAGGATACTATAGTCATTATGAAGACACACATTAAAAGTAGTCCCAATGTATATGTATATTAAGTTTAATAACTAAATCCAAATGTTTTCCATAAATTTCTGAGCATATGAAAATGTGCTTCCATAAAGATAAATATTGTAAAACAGTTTTAAACTCTAAAGAATGTATCATTTTTTAGAATGACTAAAACTGCTTATCATTAAGGCTCTTAATTCATTTAACAAATTTATAACTTTTCCATTATTTTTCATCTGATAATACTAAGATAAAGCAGTTGTCTTTTTTGTTTGTTTGCTTTAGTTTGTTTACTCACTTTTTCATATTGTCATGTTGGCTCAGAGATATGACCAGATGTCCCATTTCTCAAAGTAGCCATAAGAAAATTATTCACCTATCCATGGCAATGATAAAAGGATGGACACTCCCTCCTGGATAGGTTACCATCCCTCCATTAAACATTATGTCCCATAAACATTTTCATAGTTCAATGGCTTTGCTTTGAAACTATTTACATTTTCAGACATGGAGTAATGAGTTCCATAAATTTAATGCCCACTGTCTAAAAGTAAGGCTTCTTTTTATCAACTCTAAAATTTTTTTAGAGTACTTTTAAGTTTCAAAAGTTTTCCTAATTCTATCTAGTGTGCTCCTGTTTATGGAATGAGTCTGTACCAAACTGTACGTGATTTAGAGTACACCATTTCTTAGTTGTTACCTGTTCAAATTAAAAAGTACCTATCTTTTCTGCTTATCTTTGCATGCTCAGCGTCCATTTCTTTGATCACACTTGTTTTTCTTTGAACCTCTTTCACCTCTATTATATCTATTTTAAGGAGTGGTGATCACAGTGTAACTACATTTGATATATAACACTTGCAAGGAAATACGGTTTTTTTAAAAGATCAGGAAATGTATTATGTGAATGTTTTCCCATAATCTTTCTGGATAATGGCAAAAATTTTATTTTTGGTTTGAGGGTTGCAACAGAAAATTAAACCAGTATCTTCAAGGAATGTTTCAGCATCACTCTTCAACCCCTTTATATTATCATAAATGGTTATCTTAAAGCTTGTCATTCCATAAATGAAGTTTGGAATTTTGCCCCTGTAAATTCATTTCTGTTCACATGCCCATGGAAAATATCATCTGCAAGGGATTGGGCAGACAGAGCTGCAGAAGATGAGGGATGGTTCTATCAGTTCACATCATATTGTAAGATTTTATTGCTCTTCGACACCAGCAGATTTTAATTTTATGCTATAGTAAAATTTTGTTTTTTTCTGCAGACGTTAAGATTTTAATGCAAAATATCTCATTTATTCAAATATTAATAAGTCTACTCTCAAAGGGGAATCCTTGTGTTCTGACTTTTTTCACTCAAAGAAGTCTACTTCTTCCTTCCTCTAATTTCTGGACTATATGTCAGTCTCTTATCCATGAAAAAGAACCTTTAATCAAATGGTGCCTCAACTTTTATTTGAAATACCATGTCTACAGAGTTGTCCATGTTTTGTTCTATTAACTAAAAAGGTGAGAGGTTGGATTTTCAGTGACAAAAAATTAAGTTTGAACAAACGAAAGTTGATGTGATTGCACATGGTGCTTCTTTTTTTATTTCATTTTTGTTTTCAACTAACAAGTATCTATTTTCTCTTCCTCTCAACCCCCCAATTTAAAAGAAAAGTAAAACCCATGCAAACATATGCATAATCAATGAAAATAAACTCCCACATGTCCTCATTCAAACATGTATGTTCTATTATATGTTTTAAATCGATCTCATTTTCCTTAGGTGAGTAGCATGAACCATTTAAGTCCTCTGGAATTATGGTTGTTTCTTGCATTAATAAATCATCTGAAGTTTTTTTTTTAAAGATTTTTAGTCTATATAATGCTATTATATGATTATTTCCATGGCTCCTTCTGTAGCAACCCATACAAGTCTTCGAAAGATTCTCTGAATCCAACCCTTTTATCATTTCTTATGGTACTATGTTTTTCCCTTATTTTCATAAACAATAATTTATCTAACCATTCCCCAGCTGATGAGCACCTTCACAATTTCCAGAGTTTTTTGCCACTACAAAAGAGCTGCTATAAATATTTTCATTTATATGATTTTTTCTTTTCTTTTTTTATCCTTTTGGGTAATAGATTTAGGCTGTGTCAAAAGGTAGAGAGTTTCTGAAGAAGTATACTTATTGATGAGCTCTTGGAAGACGTGTGAAATGGTATATCCATTCTGTACTCTGTGCATAGTGTTTCTAAATCACTACAACTTTGGACAGTGTTACATGAGATTTAAGAATGTGACTATTGAATACATTTTTTTTCTTCAAATGAATGGAATTTCATCAAAGTGTTCCAAGGTATATTCATACCCACAGGGTACTGAACCAAGTCACTGTAAAACTAGAGATATAAAAACGAGTATATAGGCCTGATTATAAAATAAAGAACTAACATTTCAAGAAAAAACCTTCATAATTAGAGCTATTTAAAAATAGAATGAGATACCTATGGAGAAATGGGGTTTCCTCACATTAGAGGTCTCTTAAGTTTAGTGTGAATCTTGCCTTCTTAATATTTCAGGGGCAGCTAGGTAGCACAATGAATAGAAGACCAGCCCTGTAGTCAGGAGGACCTGAGTTAAAATATGGCCTCAGACACTTGACACACTAGCCATGTGAATTTGGGCAAGTCACTTAACCCCAACTGCCCTCCAAAAAGAAAAAAAAGAGCAAATTCATAAAAATATCCTTGATGAAACAATAAAAATGGCTAACTTAAAAAAAAGAATATTTCAAAAAACATTTTGATGCAAGTACAAAGTAGATTAGGACACATGGAGTGAGATACATTAACAACTTAAGATTCAGGGTTTCTTTTGGGGGGGGTGTAAAGCCAATCAACAGTAGATTCCTAAAAGAATGCTACTGTCAACAGCTTTTAAGATTCGGATTACACAGTATTAGTGAACACTCTGTTTATTCCATTACAAATCTAGATTCAGTACAATGGTCACAGTTTCAACAATTCACAATATTATATACAATCTTCAGAACAAGGAAAGTCTCAATATTATATATTATTACAGAAA
>JAQQSW010023052.1:0-10348 GCA_028646575.1 Pseudocheirus occidentalis
GTGCCTTTTTTCTTGGCTTTCCTGATCAGAATTTAGTCTGTTGCATTTTCTACAGTGGTAAAGCAGATGGAGTCAGGAAGACCTGAGTTCAAATCTGCCCTCAGATATATCCTAGCTTTGTGACCTTGGGCAGGTCCCTTAACCTCTGTTTGCCTCAGCATCCATTTTTGTAAAATGAGGGTAATAATAGCACCTACCTCCCAAGGTTGTTGTGAGGATCAAATGCATAAAGTGCTTAGCAAAGTACCTGGTACACATTAGGCCATAAATACGTATAAGTGCTAGTTATTTATACATTTATTTGTGTTATGTGAGACCAGCACAAATTCTCACTCTGTCTCTGCACTCTTGACTGCCTCTGCTATTGGCACTGGTAAAGTGATTGGCTTTCTAACAGTTAATGACTGTGGACCTGTTTCTGCAAGTACTGAATCATATGATTTTTGACATTTTCACTATAAATAAGTGGTTCTTAAGTTTTTATAATCTTACAGATTCCTTGGGTATCTGATAAAGTCTGTGGACTCCCGCTCAGACTAATGTTTTAAATGCACAAAATGAAATATGTATTACTACAAAAAAACAATTTTATTGAGCTAGTTATCAAGATTTATATTAAAAGTTCATGGATGGCAGAATAGAAGTAGGAAAACTCCGTGAGCTCCCCCCATAACCACCTCAAATACCTAGAAAATATGACTCCAAATGAATTTTAGAGCTCCATAACCCACAAAGTAACAGAGAAACAAAGATCCCACTACAGGCAGCCTGGCAGGCAGACATGAAGGGTCCATCGCAGTGAGCCCAGCCCAGCCCGACATGAACACATGGTTTTAGCCCCAGGGTGGTCGGGACCAACCCAGCTGGAGCATTCTGAAGAGTGGGTCAACAGCAGCTATGGCAGTTTCCAAACTTATCAACCCATAAATGAGAAAAACAAAATGAAAGGTCAGTGGAACTCAGCTGAATTGGGGGGGTGGGATGGAGGAGCAGGTCTGGCCCTCTACCCTCAGAGCCAGAAGTGGCAGAAGTGGCGGCCATGCAGTCACCTCCACGTGGCTGTTTAAGAGCTCCCAGCCTGCAGATTGCAGGAGGAGCCAAGCAATCATTCAGAGGATAAGTACTTTTGCCTTAACCTGCCTGGATCAGGACAGTGGTCTTGGGTGGTGGTCCTGAGGTGCATGACCACTGAGCCAAAGCTGGTGGGGGCTGTAGAGACAGCACCCTACTAATAGCTCTGGCAGCTGCAAAAACTCCAATGATTTGGGACAAAGCTCTCCCCTCTGGAAGCAGAGTTCTACTGTGGCAAAGAGCTCAAAAGTCAAGTTAATTGACCGGCAACATGAGCAGGCAAAGGAAGCAAAGCAAGCAAAGCCTTGCAACTTTAGATTCCTTTTTGGAGGACAAAAAGGATCAAAGCATAGAATGGGAAGATCACAACATAGAACTCCTGCATCAAAAGCTTCCAAGAAAAACATGAACTGGTTACAGATCAGAGAGGAGCTTAAGAAGGAATTTGAAAATCAAATAAGAGAAGTGGAGGAAAAATTGGGAAGAGAAATGATAATGATGCAAGAAAATAATGAAAAGCAAATAAACAACCTGACTGAAGAATATAACACCTTAAAAAATAGACTAACTCAAAGGACAAAAGAGGCCCAAAAATCTAATGAGGAGAAGAATACCTTAAAAAGTCAAATTTGCCAAAGGGAAAAAGAATTTCGAAAGCTCACTGAAGAGGATAATTCCTTCAGAATTAGAGTGGAGCAAATGGAAGCAAATGACTTTATGAGAAATGAAGATACTATTAAATAGATCCAAACAAATGAAAGAATATATCCAGGAGGAACAATTTAAAAATTACTGGATGAACTGAAAGTCATGATAAAAAAAAACCTAGAAATCATCCTTCAAGAAATTCTCAAGGAAAATTGCCCTGATATTTTAGAACCAGAAGGCAAAAAAGAAATTGAAAGAATTCACTGATCATGTCTTGAAAATGATCCCCAAAAGAAAACTCCTAGGAATGTTATAGCCAGGATCTGGAGTTCCTAGATAAAGGAGAAAATATTACAAGCGGCCAAGAAGAAACAATTTGAATATTGTGGAAACTCAGTCAGGATAACACAGGATCTGGCAGCTTCTACATTAAGGGATCAAAGGGGGGCTAGGATTTAAACCAAGAATCACCTATGCAGCAAAATTGAGTATAATGTTCAAGGGTAAAATGTGGTCATTCAGTGAGGTAGAGGACTGTCAAGTATACTTGATGAAAAAACCAGAGCTAAACAGAACATTTGACATTCAAATATAAGAAGCATGAGAAGGTAAACAGAGAAGAGAAATCATAAGGAACTTATCAAAGTTGGACTATTTACATGCCTACATGGAAAAAGGATAATTGTAACTTATGAAACTTTTCTCAGTATGAGGATAGTTGAAGGGAATATAAACAAACAAACAAACGAATGAACAAATAAATGTATATATATATATATATATATATATATATGTATACATACACATATGTCTACATAGGAGGGTATATATATGCATATGAATACATATGCGAGTATGTGTATATATGTGTACAGGTATCCATGGACAGAGGGCACAGAATCAATTGCATAGGAAGAGATGATATTTAAAAGGTAAAATTGAGAGGTGGGAGAGGAACATATAGAGGAGACAGGGAGAGACAGAATGGGGTTAATTATTTCATATAGAAGAGGCAAGGGATAACTGTTACAATGGAGGGGAAGAACAGGAAGGCAAAAGGGAATGCGTCAACCTTACTCTCATTGAATTTGGCTTAGGGAGGGAATGACATTCACTCTGAATTGGGTATCTTGCCCTACAGGAGAGTAGGGGAGAGGGGGATGAGAGGGAGGATGATGGAAGGGAGGGCAGGTTTGCGGGGAGGGTTGTTAGAAGCATGCGTTTTTGTAAAGGGACAGGGACAAAGTAGAGAGTAGAACAAGTTGGGGATGGGATAGGATGGAGGGAAATATAGTTAGTCTTTTACAATATGTTTATTGTGGAGATGTTTTGCTTAACTACACATACATGGCCTGTATTGAATTGCTTGTCTTCCCAGTGGTGTTGGGGGATGAGGGAGGAAGGAAAAGAATATATTATTTAAAGTGTTAAAATCAGATGTTTAAAAATATATTACATTTATATGTATATATAATTATTATTGCTATGTACATGCACCTGGGGAATAATTTATATAGGCACAGGGGTAGGGAGATCCATCTTGCCCTAACATAAATTTGGAGGGGTAATGGGGGAGGTTATAGGAGAGAGCAGATTGGGGGAGGGGATATACAGTGGAATTGCTGTTTTGGGGTGGTGGGTAGGGGAAAGATGGGGAAATATTTGTAACTCAAAATCTTGTGGAAATGAATGACATAAACTAAAAAATAAACAAAAGTTAATTATAAATAAAAAACTTCATAGATATCAAGTTAAGAAGTTTTGCCTACATGAAACCGGAAGAAAGAAGTTACAACTGAACTAAAGGCTCAGTCTCAGAGAGGCAAACAAAATCATTAGCAGCATAGGTTTGATTGTATTCCCAAAAGGAAAAAGAAAAAAAAACTGTTATCATGGCACACTCAAAGTATATCATCACAAAAAATCATTGCAGTTTACAGGATAACATTTTTCACAAAGGATGTGGATATAGAGAAATTTTATGATTCCAATAAAAACAATTAAATCAACTCACACTTTTATACTCTGTGACTTCAGTGTAAAGGTGGGTGTTGGGGGAAGATGCTGAAAAAACATTGCAATATGTAATTTAGTAGTAAGAAATGAGAAAGGCCAAAGGCTTGTAGACTACAACGAAGATTCAAACCCCTATATCATTAATACTTTCTGTGAAGAGGCAGGAGATGACTTCCTATTGATGTGGTCATCATTCACAGAGAAGCTATTTGTATCAAGTAAGACTACTGACTTGATAGAACAAAGAGAAAAAATCCTTGCTATCTTAGAACAAAAATGAGAAAGATATTCTGTGCAATTAAAAACAACCTCAAACTGTTAATACTGAAAAAGTGAAATGGATGGAGGACTGGACATTGACCTAGATTATAAATACTTCCTAAAGAAGTTTAGTGGATATAAATCCATTGCCCTAACAAGAAAACCAAATGAGCCTAGAAATAGTCTTAGCCAGCACTTGATCTCCTTGCCTTGAGACAATGGCTCTGGAGAAGAAAGTCATGTCATCATCTCTCTGATGTCGCAGTCTTCTTTGAGAGCTAATGACAAACCACACATGTAAGCAAAACTCCCTCATGGAGTGATTGAGACTTATAGGAGATAATTTCTTTATTATTTCTGCAGTTTAGCATATATTAACACCAATGTCGGAGAAGGAGCTGGCATATTGTCCCTGTGTCACAGGTGTATGACAAAGAGGGCAGCACAATGGCTCTATAGACCTTAAGTTTGGTAGTCAGTCTAATACCCACTTCTCTTCCACACTTTTCTTTAGAGCCTCCCAAGCACCCAGCTCTGGCAATGTGTGAACCAACCTCATCATCTATGTGGACATCCCTAGAAAGTATGCTGACAAGATAAGTGAACCTATCTACAACCTTCAAAATTTCCCATCTGCCCTAACCAGTGGTTCCACGTATGGATGGTAGAGAGCCTTTGTTTTCTTGGTGTTAGTTGTCAGGTCAAAATTAGCCTTGTGGCAGAGAGTCAATCCATATTTGGTTGCATCTCAGTCTCAGAGGCTGCACTGTGAAATTGTGCACTGGTTGCACAATTATCTGTGAACAAAAAGTCAGGCACCAACTCTCCCTCCACTTTAGCCTTGGCTTGTAACCTTTCCAACTTAAGTGATTTACTTTCAGTGCAGTGGCTGACCTTGATGCTGTTTTTGTCCTCATTGCAGCAATCTAACAATATCATGCTAAAAAGTACTGGAAAAAATACACAGTTTTGCTTCACTCCACTGGTGACTGGGAAAGCATGAAGCATCATTCATTATCCAGAACCTGTGCAAGCATGCTATCAAGAAACTGGCATACAATACCTATGAATTGCTCTGGACAACCAAATTTCAGCATGAAATCTGAGACCCTCCCCCCTCCTCTTTTTCTCATTAACTTCCTCTGGCTATAATCTCAGTAATGGAATCCCTGGATTAAAGGGTACTAAGTATTTGGTAATTTTTCTTGCTTAATTCCAAATTGTTTTATATAATGCTTGGGCCAATGACCAGTTCCTTCAGCCAGTGAATCAGTGTGCCTGTAGCACACTGCCAATAGCATCATTGGCATTCATATTTTCTACCTTTTACCACCTTTGTCAATTTCATGAGTGTGAGGTGATAATTCAGTATTAGTCTAATTTGCATTGTTGCTCTGATTGGTCATTTGGGGCAATTTTCAAATGGCTCTTGATAATTGCATTTTGTCTTTTGAAAGCTGTTCATGTCTTCTGACCACTTGTCTACTGGAGAATGGCTTGGAATCTTACATATTTGAATCAATTCCTTATAGATTCTGAATATCAGACTTTTGT
Source organism: Pseudocheirus occidentalis (assembly GCA_028646575.1). Classification (NCBI taxonomy): domain Eukaryota; kingdom Metazoa; phylum Chordata; class Mammalia; order Diprotodontia; family Pseudocheiridae; genus Pseudocheirus; species Pseudocheirus occidentalis. The sequence goes on from JAQQSW010023052.1 coordinate 5,551, forward strand.
CAAAGATGCTTAATGCAAACGTTTCCTCAATTAGTATTTTTAAAAATTCTAACTATTGATACTTTTGGTACAAAACCTTTAAGTTTAATATAATCAAAGTTGTCTGTTTTGTTTTGAATAATCCTCTCTCTGCACTGGCTACAAATTCTTCTAATGGAATTTGCTTGGCCAAAGTCATAAAGATCTGAATTCAGAGCTGTGACTCTGCCATATGCTGGCTGCATGACTCTAGGCTTGTCATCTGATCTCTCAATGCTCTCTGGAATTCTTAAAGACTGCTGCAGAGAAGGTACTGACTGATCTTCAGGGAGAGAGTCTCTCCACCGGGGAGTTCCTTATATCAGTGAAATCACAGGCCCTATCCCCATTCACATTGGAAGTTACAACCTTTCATGCTCTAATTTGTCTATGAGGTGATTCTCCATAGTTAGATCCTTTATCCACCTGCAATATACTGTATTATATGGTATCTAAACCTATTTTCTCCCAAACCATGAGGCACCTATTGGGACAGAGCTCTGAGCCAGGAGTCAGGAAGCCCTGAATTTGAACCCAGCCTCAGACACTTACTGGCTGTGTCACCCTAGACAAGTCACTTAACCTCTGCCTACCTTAGTTTACTCATCTGTAAAACGGGGACAATAATAGCACCTAGTTCACAGGATTCTTGTGGGGATCGTTTAGTGCAGTACTGGCACATAGTAGGTGTTATATAAATGCTCATTCCTTTCCCTTCCCATGAGCAGTTCTTGTCATATAAAGACTCTTTTCCTTAGTAGTTTCTGTTCTTGGGCATGCAGTACTAGAGTCTTAAAGTCAGTTAGCAAACCTTGCATTTCATACTGTCATTTTTCTTTAGGAGGGCATCACTTCTTCAAATTCACCCAAGTGGTCTGGCTAACTGATTGCCTAAGTTTAATGAAAGTTCTTTAGACCAGCAGGTCTGCTGATGGTCATGTAACTATTGACAGGAAACTTTGCATTTCTGCTGATACTATAATTCAGTGTTAGAATGGAGAATATGCAGAATTATGATCAGTAACAAGGCTTGTCCCATTCCTGCTTTCTGAAAGGAGGAATAGATGTAATTAATTTGAAAATTAAATTAATTAGTTGAAAGGATGTTATTACTTTCACTGAGTCAGCCTGTGACCTACTTACTCCGTTATTGGAGCATCAGCCCTAGATCCTATGAAGTGTAACACTTAGTAACTGCCAACAGCTATTCTAATGACCTAATTGGCCCCTGGGAATAAATGTCTGAGAGGGTTTTAAGACCAATCATCTGTGTTAACTAGTCCATTGAAAAGCAGAATTTATTTCCATCAAAACGCTGGAGAGCAGAGAGGAAAAGGCCCTAAAGAAAATGGTTTCATGTGCTAGAAAAGAGGGAAACAGACCTTCCGAAAGTGGCCCACCTTAGATAATTAATTGGTCTGAACAGCAAAAGGGCTCCCTGCCTGGAGCAAATAGGGGCATTTCTGAGAAGATGCTAACACCTGAGGCTGGAGCTGGACTCTTCGCTGGCTGGTTACCTCCTGAACTAGAGTACGAAGAAGGGAATGACTCTAAGAATGAGCTCTTCTTTCCAGAGAAGCAAGATAAAGAGAAGCAGGGAAGCCAGTTCACATTCAAGGAACCATCATTCATTTAGCTTTCTCAAGATTCCCCTTCCACATTCTTCCAGATTTTCCTCACCTTCAGCAATAAGGCTTTTCTTTAGCCAATAAGAGAAAAGGTCAATCAACTCATAAGGGGGAACTGGGAAGGAAAGCAAACAATCTGCACTTGGCTTGTTCATTTTAATCTTAGATAATTGGTATCCCTTCTCCTAGTCTGGAGGTGGGGAACCTGTGGCTGCCAAGCCACCTGTGGCCCTCAAGGTCCTCAAAGGGCATCCCTGGGGTCCAAAGGCTAGCTGAACATTTGCACCTCCCCAATAAAAATGATAGGAGAGATTAAGCAATGAATCTCTAGTTAGAGGTAGTTCTTTCTCTTATAATAAATCCACAATTTCAAGGACTGCTCTTTAGAGGAATGGTTTGGGTTTGAGGAAAAATGAGTGGAGAAGTTTGTCTGTTCTAAACTTAAAAACTTAAGCATCTATAGCCTGACATCATGGTGTCTGAGATTTCAAGTCCTGTCTTCCAGTAGTCCGCTGCAAGAATGCAAAACAGTTTGGAAGACTGAAAAATGGAACTAGGGACTCAGTGGTCAATGACATGGTCCAAATGGTTCATTTAATACTTAACTAAATTATCTTATATCACATTTATTTCCTACTAAAAATGGAAATTGCTACCACATTTAAGCCCAGCCAAAGTGGTTTGGCCATTCCCTCCCTCTTACTTAGGCTCCTAGGCCTTCTACCTGATTGGCCCTATGGGTGGAACTGTCAGCTGTGGCAATGACAATGCAAGCCCACTTTGGGGCAGCTTTTTTTGGGGACTGATGGATCTCTCATTTTAGGACATACAAAATATATTGTATATTTACATAGCAATGTGATATTATATCTACAGATCAGGTTCTCTTCTCTGGCTCAACAACTTACTCAGAAAACACAGGAAGTTGGCATAGTTGAACCTACTACTTTCATATCTATATATAAACATATATAACATATAAAATTCCTCAAGATCTCCAAATTAGGATGTTAACAACCACACAGTCCAATGAGACCCCCTCTACAACACTCAAGGAGTGGACATTATCCAGCCTCCCCAATCCCTTTGACCAGTCCTCTAGAGGCCCAGGCAGTACATTTTTCCTTCCAGAAAGCTCTAAGTATTGAGACATTTTTCTTTACTTGGAACCCAAATCTTCCCATTGTTCCTAGTTCTGCTTTCTAGAATTTCAGAGGCAGAGCAAGCCTACTTCCCTGTTCTGCACAGTTATTAAAATACTTGAAGACAACCAACATGTACTGCTCTTTACCATTGTCCCAGAGTTTTCCTATCTCTAGGAAGAAGTTTGAATTTCCTCAACTGATTCTTGAGTAACTTGTTTCTGAATCCCTTCATTTTCTTGTGGTATTCTTTTTTAGATATATTAGAACCCTGGCAATATCCCTCTTGAAATGTGGCATCCAAGGACTCATTGAAAAAAGTGAAGGAAGGTTGCCTAGTAGTCCCAGATTTCAAACTATATTATTAAGTGATAATCATGAAAAATATGGTACTGGCTAAGAAATAGAGTTGTGGATCAATAGAAAAGGTACAAAATACACAGTAGTAAATGACCATAGTAATCTGGTGTTTGATAAACCCAAAGATCCAAGATTTTGAGGTAAGAACTAACCATTTGACAAAAATTGCTGGGAAAACTACAAAGTGGTTTGGAAGAATCTAGGCCCAGACCAACATTTGGTATCATATATCAATAATATGTCAAAATGGAAACATGATTTAGACATAAACGATGATACCATAAGTAAATTGGGGGAAGGTGGAAAAATATACCATCAGATCTATGGATAAGAGAAGAGTTTATCACCAAATGAGGTAGCTAGTATCATGAGAAACAAAATGGATAACTCTGATTATATAAGACTTAAAAAACTTGCACAATACACAAAATGAATGCAGCCAAACTTAGAAGGAAATTAAGAAACTGGGGAAAATTTTTTACAGTAATCTCCTTGGAAAAAAGTCTCATTTTTCAAATACATAGGGAACTGAGTCAAATTTTAGAAAAATATGAGTAATTCCCCAATTGAAAGTCAAAAGACAGAGGGCAGAGCCAAGATGGCAGCACAGAAGCAGCAAGGTCCCACAGCTCCCACACTGCCACCCTAAACACCCATAAAATATGAGCCCAGACAAAGTCTAAGATTCTTAGACTCACAAAAATACAGAAAACACATCTCACGGTGAAGGCAGCTTGGCAGCAGGGGCTCATTGAGGTGGCCAGGAGCAGAGGCTGGCCCAGCCTGAAGCTGTGACTGTGGCCAGGCCCAGGGCGGTAGGAAGGAGCTGAGCTGAGCTGAGCCACGCAGCAGCTAGTCTGCAGGAGAGAAGATTTACAGCCTCTAGCACCTCCACGTCTACCAAGGCATGAGGAACTGGAGAGGGGCAACTCAGCGGGAGAGGCTTGTCCAGCAGGCTGACAGGCTAGGAGCAGAGAGCAGTCTGGCCCAAAACTGCAGCCATGGCGAAGAACAGCCAAGCCTTCCAAGCCGCAGCTTGAGTCTACTTCAGAGAAGATCTATTGTACCTGAGGGAATCTTCACATCCACCAAACCAGGATAAGACAGTGAAAATGAAAGTGAAACTTTGAAATTTAATTTGGGAGAGGAAAAGTAGTTCGGCCACTCTGCCCCTGGGGCAAGGAAGCAGTGGGGAAGGGGAACTGCTGAAACTGGCTGCAGCCGCTACTGGGCTGCTTCACAGCCCCTGACCTGCAGACTCCGCAGGGGGGCTGAATCTATCAATCAGGGCCAAGTGCTCTTGCGTTAAGCAGGCTAGATCCAGATTGTGGTCTTGGGTGGTGGTCCTGGGGTGTGCTTTCAGCAAGCCAAAGCTGGGGGTACTTGAAACACCCCCCTAATACCTCCGGCAGCTGGGAAAACCCCAGCGATTTGGAACAGAGCTTTCCCCCCCTGGAAGCAGAGTTTCACAGAGCTAAAAAAAACCAACCAATTAACTGACTGGCCAACATGAGGAAAAGGAAGCAAAATAAGAACAGAAATAAAACTCCAGAATCCTTTTTGTGGACAAAAAGGATCAAAGCATGGAACTGGAGGAAGACAACCAGTCAGAACTCCCACACCAAATGCTTCCAAGACACTTGAAGAATG
>JAQQSW010023053.1:0-10348 GCA_028646575.1 Pseudocheirus occidentalis
TTTGCTTCCACTTGCTCCACTCTAATTTTGAATGAATTATTGTCTTCAGAATGCTTTTGAGATTCTATTTCCATCTAGAAAATTTGACTTTTTAAGGCATTCTTCTCCTCATTGGCTTTTTGGGTCTCTTTTGCCATTTGAGTTAATCTCTTTTTTAATGTGTTGTTCTCTTCATTCAGGTTGATGACTCTTTCTTGCATCATTCTCATTTCTTTTCCAATTTTCCCTCCACTTCTCTTATTTGATTTTCAAAGTCCTTTTTAAGTCGATCTATGGCTTGTAGATGATCCTAATTTTTCTTGGAAGCATTGCATGTGGGAGTTCTGACTATGTTGTCTTGCTCCTGTTCCGTGCTTTGATCCTTTTTGTACCCAAAAAATTATTCTAGGGTTTTATTGCTGTTCTTAATTTGCTTCCTTTTCCTCATGTTGGCCAGTCAATCAATTGCTTGATTTTTTAGCTCTCTGTAACTCTTCCTGGGGTGGGTGGGGGAAGCTCTGTCCAAAATTTCTGGGGTTTTCACAGCTGCTGGAGCTATTAGGGGTGTACTGCAGTTCCCACCAGCTTTGGCTTGCTGAAAGTCAACCACAGGGCCACCACCCAAGGCCACAGTTTGGATCCAGGCTGCTCAACACAAGAGCCCTTGGTCTTTTATCAATTGCTTTGCTCCCCTTCTGTCTGCAGGCCAGTTGCTCTGAAGAAGCCAGGTTGGGCTGCTTCCTTGCTCTGGGAGTAGTTTGGCTTGACCATTTTATCCCCAAAAAATTTAGCTTGAATTCCACCAACCTTTCTCTTAGCTTTAGTTCTGCTGGCTTGATAAATGTGGAGACTTCCCCTGATACTACTGATCCACTCTTCTGTAGACTCTAGCTGTGGCTTCTCCCAACCACCCTGGGGCCAGGCTGTGATTGCCATTTTGGTCTGTCCTCAGCTCCCAGACTGCTGCAATGAGCCCCACCTGCCAAGCTGTGTTCAGCCAGAGATGTGTTTTATGTATTTTTGCATGTTTTGGAGACCTAAAATTTGTTTAGAGTCACATTTTCTGAGTATTTAAGGTGGCTGTGTGGGAGCTGAGAAACTTTGCTGCTTCTATGCCACCATCTTGGCCTTGGTAGTTTTTGTAAGTCAGTTATTCAGGTGAAAATTTCCACTCTCTTTACATAAAGAAGTTCAGATTCACATAGTGCAAATACTATAGAACTCTGGATAAATTCAATAGGAATAATTGAGAGTATAAAGAAAGGTATTAAGAACTTGGAGAACACTATGGGCTTTATATGTGTCTGTATGTTTGCTTGTGTATTATGGTAATTTGTGTGCTGTGGGTATATTATATATAAAGAGTGAGGGAAAGATCTCATGAATTCAAGGGTGTGTGTGTGTGTGTGTGTGTGTGTGTGTGTGTGTGTGTGTGCATTTGTGTGTATTTTTTCTCTCACTGATAGTGATGATTATACCAACTGGAGTAGGAAGGGGAACATGATAAATTGACATAATTAATAACTGTTTTTAATTAGTACCACTCTTGTGATTAAGAAAAATGAAGGCCTAAAGAGAGTTCAAAATGAGATGAACTTTCCCAGTGTAATTACCACAAGTCTCGGCAGTCTCTTTCCTCATCTGATTAACACCACAGCAGGGCAGTTGTTTCAGCATATATCTAACTGCCACAATCTTAGGGAAAATAACAGGGGTGATTGGAATAAAACAGAGTTTAACTGACATTTTAAATTATGTATCCAAAGTACATTATTTCACTTTATGCACTCATACCACTTCAAAAAATTCTGTTCAAGCAAAGCTACCATTACCTTCCAGATATGTCAACTAAGGGTAGAAGATCTCAAGTCATTTTTAAACATTTTATCAAAACATAAACCAGAATAATACAAACTATCTCCAACTGTTATCTGTTATGTTAGTCATCTATCTTCAAATACATATTTTCACCCTCAGTTGAGAGTTCTACTGTGGCTGTCAATGCTAAGAAAATGTGATATAGAAACCATTTGATTTGGTGTTCAAAACTCTGTTTATTCAAAAATTGTATTAATGATGCCTATATAATTCTGTGCATCCTCCAAACATTATAATTTGAAATGAAGATGGAGCTATCCTTTCTTTGAATGAAAGGAATGTAAAAGCACAAGATATTTGCTTTAAAATATCCCAACATCATGAATTTTAAGCAAGAAGAAAATTTATAAGATATTTCTTCTAAACTTCTTACTTTAAAGATAAGAAAAGTAAGGTCTGGAAAGAAAAAGAAAAGTGACTTCTCCAAGATTACACAGGTAGTAAAGAATAAAACTATGATTTGAGTCCAGAACAACTGACTTAAAACTCAATGTGATTTACATTGTATCATCATGGTGCAGAAATTAATCAGACTTTTCCTTATGGATAAATAAGAAAACATGAATTAGACTAGTATCCAGATTTGTTAATGTTTGCCAATTGGGCAGTTACTTAAAATTCAGGTTTGGTAAGATACAGTATAATGATTATTCTTACATATCGTGTGATATGCTTAGTAAGTTTACATCTTAATGTCATTCTTGTATTTCTATGCACACATACATATACATCGCTCTTGTACTCAGGCTAAAATAATGAATGAGGATAATGATCTAGCTAATGATTTTTATCAAGCACTACTCTCTTCCAGGCATTGTGCTGGTTGATTGTTCAACATTGAAAAAAAAGTAGTATACTATAGTGGATAGCATACCAGACCGTGATGCAGAGAGTCCTTTAATAACATCCCATGTACAGAGGGATAAATCGAGACACTTGCTAGCAATTTGACCTTGAACAAGGAAATCATTTGACCTCAATGGAACTCATGTTATTCAGTAGTAATATAGTGATCATGCCAACATCAAAAAATAATATATTCAGTTTTTCTATCACATCATTTGCAAACATTGCTTCTTTCTTACACAGAAAGTCATCCTTTATAACAAAGATTTTTGAAAGAAGATAGAATGACCTCAGTAAAACTAGAAAACACTTCACTGGCACCTAGGTGGCACAGTGAATAGAGCACCATAACCCTGGGGTGAAGAGAAACTGAGTTTGAATCTGACCTCAGGCACTTAACACTTAGCAGCTGTGTGACTTTGGGCAAGTCACTTAACCCCAATTGCCCTGCCTTTCCCCTCCAAAAAGACAAAAAACAAAACCAAATACAAACACTTCAAATATCTCATAGCATATGCAATATTTTCCATTCAAATACACCCATAGTACCTTTGCAATGCAGGAAAGAAGGAACACCTATTTTTTTATTCTTCATTTAAATCTCAGGGAATATCTATTTTTCCAATGTGAGATCCACAACAACTATCATGAATAAGCACTCATATTCCCAGGTTTGAATTGCAAGATAAAACAGACTCTCTTCCTTCAGGGTGAAGCCAAAACATTAATTGAAACACCAGAAAGCCAAATCCATCATAGAAACAAAAACTTCCATACACAGTGCTACTGTAGGGATCAGGAACATCCTCAACCCTCTACAAACAAATTCCCCCAGGCAAAATTCCTCCCTTTCTCATTCATGCTGGTTGCTCTGCTCTGGTGGCTCTTTCTCTCCTTGTGCTGACTCACTCCCATTTCCTACTCCACCTCTTCCTGCTCCACCCATTTTGCAAACTCCTCCCACCATAGGTTCATGTGACTCAGACTTCCATGTGACTTAGGCTAAAAGCAGGTCACATAGGCCTATTAGTGGGCAGAAAAGATCTTCTCATTGCATTAACAATACAACATAATAAAAAAATTGACTAGAAGGCAGAAAACTTGAGCTTTTAATCTGATTTTTCAAATAACAAGTTTTCCTTCTTTGAGTCTGAATTTCTGCAACCAAAAAGCAAAAGGCCTGAATTAGAAGACCTGACAGTTTCCTTTGACTCTCAGATCCTGTGATCCCATGATATCAAAGCTAAAATACATTTATTATGAATTTTTAGGATAAGAGTTACCTAGAGAACTTCTCTGCACTAACCTAATTTGGCTTTGATTATCCTCTTTTACTTCTTTGTTTATTTCTTTTTGGAAGGGAAAGGGCGGGGCAACTGGGGTTAAGTAACTTGCCCAAGGTTACATGGCTAGGAAGTATGTCAAGTGTCTGAGGTTGGATGTGAACTCAGGTCCTCCTGAATCCAGGGCTGGTGCTCTACTCACTGTGCCACCTAACTGCCTCTCTTCTTCTATTTCTTACTCTTTATATGGAAAAGGGAAGATGGTTGTCATAATATTTATATTACTTATATAATAAGGTTTTGGGGAGCAAAATTCTATATAAAGTGTAAAGCACCATACAAGCAAAAATTATTAATGCTTGTTATTATAGTTCTTTTTATTGTACTTAATCCTACCAAGAAAGATTGAACAAATAAATGTAAAATCCACAATATTAATCAAGTAATACTGTCCAATTTGTGCCATCCTACTGACAAGTTACATTTCCTTATTAAAAGTAATCTTTGAAACGTACATTAACTGAGAATCCATGTGCTAGACATTGTGTTAGACATGATCTAACATAAATCCCATGTGCTTCTATTTAAGCCATTTCTTCTTGTCTAAATCCTCAGTAGAGATTGCTAACAGCTGGTCAGTAATATATGTGAAAGAGGCTTTTCATAAATTTTCAGACAGTCTTAAGGCCATATTGATCTTTCTCTTTTGCTTTACTATGAAACTCATTTAGCTCTTTATAATCTGCTTTTTTGTGTTGTTTTTAACTCATTCATATCCATAGACAATCTCCCAATCTGTACTATGACTTTCTTCCTCCTTTCTCCCTTCCCCTTCTCACTAGAATTTTCCTTTTGACCACCACCTCCCACATTCTGCCCTTCCTTCTTTATGATATTCTTTAAAGAAGGAACTATTGGTGGAATTTGTAGCACATGGTCTGCAGTCCAAGGCATCACTGCCATGAGGATTCTAAACTCAAATGGACCAGATTCAATACTCAAGGTCTCAGCCATAAATGTTAGTTTCATTCTTTTGTTTTTTTTTAATTTTTTATTCCCACCTGCAATATTTAAGGAAAATTTCTAAATATAATTATGCTGTTTGATTTTATAACAGGGTCTCCAAGAAGTGTACACACAGTCAGCATACAGTTTATTAGTTAAGGAAAAGATATTTTTTCTCTCTCACAAAAAAATGTACAAGTTGCAAAGGAGCCTATGGAAAAATAGAGAAAAAATGTACATACCTACAAATATTCATGCAGATGCCCACTCATATCCATGTAGTGCCACACACCAGTAGATTCCCAAAAGAATTCTACTGTGAACAGCTTTTAAGGTTCAGCTTACACAGTATACTGAACACTCCATTTATTCCATTACAAATCAAGGCAAACATTCATGATATAATACAATACAATATTCACAACAAATCAAGGTTCAGTACAATATTCACAACAGCTTGACATTAGAATGGCCACCCAGTTTTCACTACAGTGACCACAATATTTAAAACAAAGCATTCAATCAATTCAGAATTTAGTAGTCAATACTCAATCATTCAATCAATTCACAATAAAATAATCAGTCTTCCACTCATGGGGCAAATCAATACTTAATCATTCAATCAGTTCACAACACAATAATCAGACTATGGAGGTTGTTAAGGAGAAAACATATAAGCCTGGAAAGTAGGTTAGAGGCAATTTGTTAAAGTACCACAAGAAGAGTATTTTTTTATTCCTAAAAATAAAAGGAAGGCCCTAGAATTTATTGGTCAGGGAAAAATCATGGGCTGAATTTTGTTTTAGGAACATAACTATGGTAACTCTGTAGATGACGGCTTAGAATGAGAAGAGAACTGAGGTAGTGGGATGATTTAAGGAGCTATTACAATAACTCAATTTTGAACTTGATTAGGACAGACCCAATTTGATGACTATGTGAACAGAAAGAAGAGTTTGAACACATGAGATTTTGTGGATGTTGTATTTTGCCACCTCTCATATAATTTCTAATATCCTTTCCTCTCTAAACTCATATTTCATGTTGATATATTTACTGTATTCTCCTATCCCATCCAATCCTGTATCATGTTCCATGTCCCTCCCATCAGTATCCCTCTGTAATCCTTTAACCCCTTTGAGTTCTGAGTGTTGTCATGGCTCTTAATTTGATAGCAGTTGGCATTTCATTGGTAGTCATCTAAGTTGCAGTTGCCTGTTCTGTAAACAATCAAGGACATATACTTTTCCTTAGGAACTCCATGTTCCAATTATTGGCAAATGCAATAAAAGCAAAAAGAAAAAGTCCTGATTTTCTAATATTTTGTGGAAGAGCTGACCTAAGTTCAAAAAGGTCACTTTGGAGAAACTGGAACCTTGCTACTAAAAGGCAAAGGGATTCCTAACTTGGAGAGGATTAGCAAAAGAGGAAATACAACATTGGGATAGTTACTGTGGTCTTTTACTAAGAATCAAGTAAGTGTCTTCACATTTACATCATATTCATAGTGCTATCACTCTATGCTTTGAAGTATAGAGTATCCCTATTATATCATTATTCTCCAATATGGGCAATGGATGATATTTAAAGGAAGATGTCAAAAACAAGATGACTTGGGGTGGCTAGGTGGCACAGTGAATAGAGCACCGTCCTTGGAGTCTGGAGGACCTGAGTTCAAATTGGGCCTCAGCCACATAACAATTACTAGGTGTGTGACATTGGAAATGTCACTGAACACCAACTGCCCTGCCTTCTCCTCTCCCCCCAAAAAGCAAGGTAGCTTTATTTATTGTAAAAATGTTACTGTATCCTCTAATTTTATGATGCAATTAATCAGAGTAGATTTTAGCAAAATGATAGTTTTGAATGATTTTTTGGCATATTAGGTATTAAGTAGAATCAGTAGACTGATACGTTTCAAGCCTGAGAAGGCAACCTGAGTCTAGATACGTATATGTAAGGAGGATGGTTCCACTCTACTGCTTCCTCAATATGAAGACTAAACAAAGCACTTAACTCATGTTTGTGCGGGAATATTTAGAAGTGTCAGAAGGATGATAACATATGAGAGATTGGGTCATTTATAGATATATGCCTTGGCTTTATGAAAGTGTGATGATGCTACAGTTTCTAATCAAGGAGTAACTGAGAGAAGAGGAATGGTTTAATCCACTGTAGCACTTCTGCTCTATATAATTTGATACTGAGTAACCTCATTTATTAGTTTTTTTTTTTTGGTTATTGAGTTACTTGTTGTGGGTGTTTGGTGGCATTGTAGTAACAGAATTACAACAAAAACATTGTCAGCTAGAGATCAAACAGTGTTATACTCATTGTGTTATTATGTTATACTCATTTTGATATTACTTAACTGAGTTCTACCAGCCAGACTTAGTTATCACATCTTTCCGTAGAACTTAGCATCAAAGGTGGCATTAGGCTTATGCTTTGTAATAGCAAGGTCCCCCCAAAAAACATCTCAACAATGAGTAAAGTCTTCAAGATCTCTACAACACCCAATATGGTCTTTGGATTTGTTCAAATTTGTGATCTTCAAAATTGTGATCCTCCTATTTGTATAAATAATTATCAGGGTTATGTCAACCAGATGAGGTAGAAAATGGAACTAATTGAAAAACTTTAGTCAAGGGTCACAAAAACAACATGAAAGGTGTAAAATATTTCAGTCAGGCAAAAGCATATTTTGGGTTTAGATTGCATATGTGATGGCCTTTATTACTAGTTTAAAAGGGATACAACTCATATTTATTTTAGGCCTGAAATATCTGAGCAGTCACACTTATCCCCCATTTTATAAGATCTCTGTGGATTTTTCCATAATTACTAACCAAGGTAATTATTTTATTTTGATTTTCTGGTTCTCTTTGGCATAGTAAAGCACCCTGACGGTGCCATCTACGCAAATGCATTCAATTCATAATAATTCATGTTCCTGATAGTTATCTACTCTCTTGTGGGCTATAATTCAAGAGCAATTACTCCAGCTAATTTTTCCAATGTATTCTTTAATATAATGATTAAGGTCCAATTGACATAAAGCAATTATGTGGTTAAATTCTCTTGTGTGGAAGAAATTTTCTTGAAAACAATATTCTTCATGATATTGCATTTTTTCTTCAATGAAGCATCCTTTATCCTTTTTTTTCCTGAGGGTTCCTAAAATATATTTCTGAAAACAAAGAATTATTTTAGTCCTTCACTTAATGACCACAAAAACAAATTAACTGGAATATGCTGTATTAGAACCATGTATGTAATTTGAATAAGATGAAGAATAATAGGCAGAGGTATAAAGCTCTTCTTTCAGAGGAGTACACTTGATGTGAGTAACTCTATTCATATGTCATCTCATTCACTCATGGCTACATTATGAGTTAGATGTTAGAAACATAGCTGAGACTAATGACACTGTATCTGAGAACAGAAACCAAAATAACCAAAAACTGTAACACTAGAGTATGCACAGATACAGAAGATAATAAGGTGGGTATTTGGAATAAGTTAGCAAAATTGACTAGTTCCTAAGAAAAACATAGTGTAATACTCCCCAAATCATTTCAAACAATTGCTAAAAATAGTCCTAGGATCATGGGAGAATTTAGATTTGGAAAAAAACATACATACATACATACATGCATACATACATACACACACATACATGAGACTTTTGAAGAAAACTCTAATATGATACTTATAGGTAGCCTATGGGAAGTTCTCACAAAATTTAATTATGGCAAATTGAAATACACTTGTTATCATTTAAATCATAAAATGAATCATTTAAAGATTGATAAGATGTAAAAAGACTTGTGATTTTCCTTCTCCAGGCTCAGTTGTTTCTGATAGAGGAAAAGGAATCCTTTTGGTAGATTGTATAAAGTGACTATATAAAGTACCATTGCCAAGGACTGTCTCAAAAGGCTCAACTCTATTATGATTCTTTCTTTCATAGGTTTTGGTGGGGGGGGAGAGGAGGGGCCAGAGCATTACCCTGAAACAAGTCATCTTGGATCTACATTTTCTTCTTAGCTAACAGACCAACAGTGTACTTGACAGTCTTCAACCATGGTAGCATATGAAAATGCAAGGACTCCTTTTTTAGCAGAGCATTTTAAGTTTCCCTGATAGCATGTAAAAGGAATTTTCAGTATTTGTTTTAAAAATTGATTTCCAAATAATCCCATTACCTCCCCACACCCCAGCTGAGAAGGCAATTTGATATACGTTATACCTATGTAATCATGCAAAACACATTTTCATACTAGTCTTGTAAAAGAAAACGTAGACCTAAATATAAACCAAAGAAAAATAAAGTTTAAAAATTATGCTTTGTTATATATTCAAAATCCTTCAGTTCTTTCTCTGGGGATAGATAGCATTTGCATGATAAGCCCTTCAGATTTGCCTTGGATCATTGTATCCCTTAGAATACCTGAGTCATTCACAATTGATCATCTCATATTATTGCTGTTACTATAGACAGTTTTCTTTGTTTTTTCCTCATTTTACATTAAAACAGCTGATATAAGGGTCGTCAGGTTTTTGTGAGAGATCTAGTTCATCATTTCTCATATGACAGTAGTATTCCATCACAGTTGTATGCCACAAATTGGTTAGGCATTCTGCATCAGATAGGCATCACATCAATTTTTAGTTCTTTGTACATAATGACAAAAACGAAAAGAGTTGTTATAAGTATTTGGGAAAACTTACAAATATTTCTACAGAATGGTTGAATTAGTTAAAACTCCAACAGCACTGCATTTTTTGACTCAAGTTACCCAAATCCTCACTAATGTTTATCATTCTCCTTTTCTGCCCTAAGAGGTAATCTAATAGATGTGAGATATTATTTCAGCATTATACCAATTTTTACTTTTCTAAATGATAGTGATCTAGAGGCATTATTTATAGGACAATAGACAGCTTTGAATCCTTCATCTGAAAACTGTTCTTGTCTTTTGATCATTTATCAATTGAGGAATGTATTTTTTAAGCAAAATTAAGTATTCTATTTCTTTTCTTGTTTACATAATTCATTTCCACAAGTTTTTGAGTTGCAAATTTTCTCCCCATCTTTCCCCTACCCCCAACTCCAAAACAACTATCCCATTATAAAGCCCCTCCCCCAATCTGCTCTCTTTTATGTCCTCCTCCAATGCCCCTCTAACTTTCTGCTAGGACAGGGTGGGTCTCCCTATCCCAGTGCCTGTATATTGTAATTCACAGTTGCATGTAGTCAATAATAATAATTATATATATATATATATATATATATATATATATATATATATATATATTTAACATTTGATTGTAGAACTTTAAATTCTAGATTC
>JAQQSW010023054.1:0-10348 GCA_028646575.1 Pseudocheirus occidentalis
GGTTAGGGCTGCCTGAGACCCCAAAATAGCAACATGCCATGTCCTGCAGAAAGAATTCCACTCAAGTCTTCTCAGCCAAAGAAAAAGTAAAGTTTATTGAAAGTTCAAGTTTGCCATATGGAGTAGGCTTTTAAGGAACCAGTCTATGCTAGGTTGTTCTATGGAGCTTTCACACAGAGCAAGTCTGTGCTAAGCTATTCTATGGCTCTGTCACAGAGCAAGTCTCTGCCAAGCCATTCCACAGCCTCAAGACAGCCTCAAGGACAGACCCCTCATCACACAGATGGAGGGAAGATGGGTCTTATATACAGAGGAATCTAAGGGTGGTTTAGAGGAGGAGCCTGGGGAGGGTCTTTAGGAGGAGCTAATGAGGTCAAACTCCAGTAATGAGTTTGGGGAGGGATTTCAGGTGGAATTAATGAGATCAATGCAAAGGTGATTTGATATTTTGATAGGCAAGGGGTTTCCCAGAGCATGTACCTCAGATTCAAGGAGATCTCAAGGGGGGAGTTGGTCCCAGAGCCTACACGTCATCACTAACATGACTATTTATTAACCATCTCACCTAGAGTAAGTCTTTAGAGCCACTATAGTTTCTGTGTTTTATTTTGTTTCTGTTAGTTTTCTAGTAAAAAGTTCTTTTTGAAAAAGATAGGTAAAAGGTTGTGATGGAATATGGGCTCTGGACCCCTCCCCCCTCTTTGAACTTTCAACCCAGTCCCTGAGCTTTCCCACATGGCCAAGTCTCTAGCATTCACCTGCAGCATCGTCCATCCCAGTCAATAATCTTTTCAACTGTTCTTTCATTGTGCCACCCCCCAACTCTTCATTCTATTTTACCTCTGACTCAGTCCAACTTTCATTCTCTGGTACCTCCAGACTACCTCCAAGTTATGTCCTGCCCTTAATCCCATCTAGATCCCATCTCTGTTACCTCCAGGTCACTCCAGGCTATTGGCCAATCCTCGATCATATCCAGATTTTCCCACAGTCTTTCTGTATAGAAGGTCCATCTTGCCCTCATTAAATGGCATGGTCTGCCCTGATCAGACCACATCTGGAGTGTTATTTTAAGTTCTCATCACCATGTTCAAGAAAGGACATTATTGATAAGTTGGAGAGCATTCAAAGACGTTGGCCAAAGAATGAAAGGCCTCAAGGTCACACCATATGAGAAGCCATTGCAAGTAATGGAGGAGAATTCCTTAAGCTTAGGGCCACACAATAGTGTTCTTTAAGTATTTGAAAGATTCTCATAAAAAAAGAGATTTGATTTTTTTTTTTTTACTGTTTGCCTCTAGAGGGCAGAACTGGAAGCAATGGGTTGAAGTTGCCACCATGAAAATCTAGGCTTGATGTGAGGAAAAAAAGATTCCTAATAATTGGAGCTGTCCTAAAGTGACATGGATTTCCATAGAAAGTAGTGGATTTCCCATCACTGAAGATGTTGAAGCAGTCTGAGTAACCATTTATTGGAACAATTCAATGGATAGAGTGGTAGGCCTAGAATCAGAAACATAGTTTAAGGTTTTTGAAGACAAGGCAGGGAATCATAGCCCTGGGCAAGTCACTTCACCTCTGTTTGCCTCAGTTTTCACATCTATAAAATGGGGACAATCATAGGTAGTAGGAGACCTTCCAGAACTGTGATAAGGTTCAAGTGAGATAATAATTGTGAAGTGCTTAGTATGGCACTTGGCACATAGTAAGTCCTATACAAACATTAGCTATTATCCTTATTATTGCTGTTACAGAAGGGATTTTTGTTCAAGTCTGAATAGAACTGAAGGCCTTTGAGGTCTTCTCTAGCTTTGAAATTCTATAATTCTATGATTCTAATCATGAATTCTTCTGTATTGTCCTCTCCAGTTTGATTACAAGCTCTTCCTAACTTCTGCCTAGTCTTTAGATTTTGTCAACTCCAGTTGACAAACCAGAATATTATTTCTGTAGACCAGCAGTTCTCAACCTGTGGGTTGGGACCCCTTTGAGGGTCAAACGACCCTTTCACAGGGGTCACCTAAAACCATGGGAAAACACATATTTCCCATGGTCTTAGGAACCAAGACACCGCTCCTCCAACCATCTCCAGGAGAGTCCACTCACATGCAGATATGCCCACATATGAGTAGTAAAGGGTTGAAGCATTAGAAAGGCTGAAAACCACTGCTATAGATTCTATCACATCCAGACATGGTCCAAACCCTCTGCCTCAGGTCACACCTAACACTGGTCAATCTAATGATTCAGGTTCCTGATGGGAGCAAAATGAGACTTTTGAAGGTCAACAGACAACTAACCAAAGGCTATTTACCTAACCAGAGCATAAAAAGGATATTCAGCAAGGATACAGTGGTGGATCAGATAAACAGAGCCCCCTCACTTCCATATGGAAATGCCTCTTGTCAGAAGGTTTTGTTGACTCAAATAGTAGTATAACATCAATCAAGTCTAATCCCTTCCCTCTCTCAATTAGTTCCTATTTATCCTCTATGTAGCTCCTTTGTACATATTTACTATTGCTGATGAGGTACAGGCTCTGGGAAACCCCTTGAATTCTGATTGAATCTTCTCACTTGATGAGGCATTTGCAGAGGCCATCAGCTTTTCATTGTGTCTCTGCCCAGACCTCTGTTACTAACCTAGCCCTCCACTGACCATCTACTTCCCACCCTCAAGCCTATCAAAATATCAATCCAACCTTGAACTGGCCTAGCCTACCATTGTCTGTTGACCCCAGGTAGCCTCCAACAACTTCCCACCCTTAATTACTCATTAACTCCTCCTGAAGACCTTCCCCAAACTCCTCCTCCAGACCACCCCTAGATTTCTCCCACAACCTTTCTATATATAAGATCTCTTCTTACCCCCATGTGTCTGAGAGCGCCATAGAATTTTCTAGCACCTACTTGTTCTGTGTCCAATACAGGTGAGCTTTTAATAAATTTTGCTTTTCTTTGGCTGAGAGAAGTCTTCAGTTGAATTCATCCAGAAGGACCCGGCATATTGATATTCTGGGGTCTCCAGAGCAACCCCAACCTTAACCACATCATTTTTACTGTACCTGAAAGATTCAAGAACAGCTCAAAGGAGTTCCCAGAGCCTGCACCTCATCGTTGCTTCCCTCCTTAGACAGTGAGCTCCTTCAGGGTAGGAGCTATCTTTTGACTTTTTGTATCTTCAGCCCTGGGCAGAGTGACTGGACACAGAAGAGGAGTTTAACAAATGTTTATTGACTTACTATAATCTGAAAGGTACTGACTCCCCGTGGGCTGGCTTTTTCTAAGCTTCAGGCAACCAGGAAGCCTCTGTCAAGGTTCAAGTCTTGGATGAAGGAAGGGAGACAGGAAGACCCTCTAGTAGAGACTAAGTCTCTAAGATAACTTACACATCATCTAAGGGAAAACTGACCCACCAGATCTGAAAAGGTCTTAGGAAAAAGTAACAAAGCCTAGATGACCAGACTTTAGATATTGCTGCTACCCCACCCTCTTTTTCTAGTTATCTCCCTCAGACTTTCTTAATTGCCCTTAATTACTAGCAATAGAACTTTCCAATTAGGAGCAAGGATCTGACAATATTTATGGGAACACAGTCTTTAACAGTTTCAGATAAATTAAACATCACTATACTAGGAAAAAATGACTACATATTAAAATATAAATCATACTATTTAAGCGGGGTCTTTGGCAACCAAAACATTAATGTGTTGTTTATTTTTAAAGGTTAGGCTTTTGGTGTTTATTTTAAGCTTTTAATTTATTGGAAAGAAACTTAGCTGTCTCATAATAGGCCTGCTTAATGGGTCTAAATTAATGCACAATTCCTTCAATGAGAAGGTGATTTAATTTTCCCTGAGTGGTAAGGAACTACTTGGAAATAAGTTCTGAAAACAATTCTAATGCACTGATAGGTTTCTTTTTGATACTCTTTAAGCTTGTTCCAAAAATAATCAAAATTGGCCTGAAACTTCCCCAAATACCTAAAGCTATCACCATTTTTAATGTAGCTTCTTAGTATTTATTTGGAATTATTTGGAGAGATTGTCTGAAGGAAGATAATTTATCATTATTTGGCTATGGAGAGAGGTTACAAATATAGGACTATTAAATTTCCACCCAAAGCTCTTAACCACTTGAAATAGACATTTAAGAGAAATTGAATTAGGACCCAATCAGTCCAGGAAATAAATCCAACAGCAGGCCTGATAACTGAGAAAACAAAATCACATTCTCCAAGATGCCTTCCTTCCAAACATCTGTCAGAGCTAGATATCTAATTGCCTTTTAAATAAAATTTGAAATAGGAGTTATAGTTTCTGACACCCAAATCGATTGGTCTGAATCACCATTTAATGTATAATTAACAAGGGCCAGCTGGGCAGGCACCCAAGGAATTGGATACTTATCTGCAATGTTAGCCAGGTTTCTGTAAACTGGATCTTGGTGCATTCAGCTTCTGACTACATAGGGAAAAAATCTTGTTCTTAGTGATCTTCACTAGACTGCAGGATCTGCTCAAAACCAAGAATACAGACCCCAGTCACCTAGCTTTCAAACTTTGCTTATTTCTAATTATTCATGGTTCAGGGCAACTGTCTTAAAGGACAACACAAAATATATCCAATACATTTCATATGTCTTTTAATTCCTGGCATTTGTCTAGCCCTTTATACTATTCAAAATATTTTCATACCCATTATCCCATTGAATTGCCAATTGATTTGTGGAATTATTAACTTATTTATTGTAACACAGATAAAAGGGAATTCTTCTGGCAAGGGGCATGAGCATGAGGTTCAATTACCTATCCTTACTTTCTACCCATGAATCTATTGTATCTCACCCATTCAGGGGTAGGAGTGGCTCCAAGTAACCTATAATCTGAGTTCTCGTGCTCCTGATTTATAACTAAAGGAATGGGACCAGGAGGGGATCCTTTTGAGTGCAAGGGCAGGGATCAGGCAAAACAATATCGCTTTAGATATTTACAATACGGCAAGAAGCAAAGAATAAGGTTTCAATCATTTAATAAGGCACAGATACTAGAGAAGCAAACAGCACAGAAAATGCAGAGACAAAGGGCAGTGGGGAGGAGTTGGGTAGAGAAGCTGAGCATACAGGGACAGAGTATGGGGTGGTAGAGTGAGATTGGCATCAGTGGGGGAAAGAATGAAGAGAGGGAAGGGCAATACAAGCACTCAGGAAGCAGGGACCCTTAGCAAGTGCTGAAGTACTGGGATAGGGTTTTAGTGATGGGGGACAGATTAAAACTTATCCGTGACTCCTCAGGGCTAATTCATTAACATATTCACATCATATCAAATCTATCAACAATACCTTAGGGTTAGTCCATTAGCATAATGCTTTGCTGGTGTTTTGCTTGTCTTACTACTCTTGTCTAGAGCTTATATGAGGCTTATAAACCAAGGGGAATTAGCAGAAGTGACATTAAGGCCTGGTGAACTTCCCCTAATTGGGCACATGATCTCAAGATATAGCCTTACTTGATTTGTAAGACAGTTTACAGTGGCTCCTATGCTCCTCTAATTTATGAGACAGATCACAAGTAACTGTTATGTTCCCTTAATTTATGTGACAGTTTACAAGTAACTTCTAGGTTCACCTTTGCAATCTTGCTTCTTCCTATTATTATGCCTTATCTAACTACTTAGAAACTTACTATATTAACTGGACAGGAGGGTAGTCAGGGGGACCAGAAGAAGATATAATTTCAGCACACTAATTATAATCAATGGCACAATTTGAGCAGGATTTGTTTTCCTAAATTTTACCAATGAAGATGTTGAGGCTAAGAAATATAACACTTCCCCCAAGATTATTGAATAAGATCTCCAGCCTGAGCTTTGAAAGTAGCAGGACAAAGAAGACAGAAGTTCAGAACAGACATCTCCACCCAAAAGTGTGCAGAAAGCAGCCTTAATATAAAGTTCAAGGAAAGCAAAAAAACTGGAGAGGGGAGGAAGGAATTTTGTGAAAAGTATCTCTGATAAAGGCTTCATTTCTCAAATATATAGGGAACTGGGTCAAATTTATAAAAACAGGAGTCGTCCCTTAACATACAAATAGTCAAAAGATATGAATAGGCAGTTTTCAGACTGAGAAATCAAAGCTATCTATAGTCATAAGAAAAAATGCTCTAAATCACTATTGATTAGGCACATTTTTTTTATTTTTAGAGGGGGCAATTGGGGTTAAGTGACTTGCCCAAGGTCACACAGCTAGATTTTTTTGTGTCTGAGGCCAGATTTGAACTCAGGTTCTCCTGACTCCGGGGCTAGTGCTCTATTCACTGCACCACCTAACCACCCCAATCACTATTGATTAGAGAAATACAAATTAAAACACCTCTGAGATACCACCTCACACCCATCAGATTGGATAATATGACCAAAAAAAAAAACTACTGGATGTTGGAGGGGATATAGGAAGACTGGGATATTAATGTACATTTGGTGGAGTTGTGAACTGATCCAACAGAGAAATTTGGAATGATGCCCAAAGGGCTATAAACCTGTGCATACCTTTTTTTTGTTTTCAGGCCATCCAACCTTTATTACTCATGGTCAAATCCTTGTACTTTGTGGGTGGGGGTGCAGTTTTGGGGAGGTGGGTGAGAAACACTTGACAAATGCAATTGATTTTACAAACCAAAGGAAAATATCCTCACAAAAATACTCTCAGAGTCTCTGTATCTTATTAATGAGTTTAAAATCACAGACTACAATAGGACAAAGTTCACAGTACCTCTGATATAAAGAGATTAGAATGTCTATTTCAACTAACCTTGGACTTTGGAAACCACTACAGTGTGCATACCTTTTGATGCAACAAGACTACAACAAGATCTATATTCCAAAGACGTCCAAAAGAAGGGAAAAGGACATATTTGTACCAAAATATTATAGCACCTCTTTATGTGGTGGCTAAGAAATAGAAATTGAAGGAATGTCTATCAATTGGGGAATGGCTAAACAAGCTGTGATTGAAATGGTATATTATTGTGCTGTAAGAAATGACAAGCAGGACGATTTCAGAACAACCTGGGAAGATTGACATAAACTGATACATAGTGAAGTGAACAGAACCAGGAGAATGCTGTACACAGTAAGAACAGTATTGATTGATGAAGAACTGTGAATAGTTTACCTATTCTCAGCAATCCAACGATCCAAGACAATCCCAATATCAAAGCATACTATCTACCTCCAGAGAAAGAACTGATATTTTTGAATACAGACTAAAGCATGCTATTTTTCACTTTTTCTTTTTTTAAATTTTGCTCAAGTCTTCTCATTAAAAAGTACTAATGTGGAAATGTTTTACATAATTGCACATTATAACCTATATCTGATTATTTACCATCTCAGGGGCAGGGTAGGGAGGGAGAAATAGAATTTTGAACTCACAGCTTTAAAAACGTTGGGTTTTTTAAAAACCATGAAGTCCAAAGTCAAGAAAAGGCTGGAAGTGTGAACAAATAAAAAAAACAGGGTATAAAGAGCTATTAAGGCTATTAACATGGATGCTCAAGACATAAACACAGAAGAAAAGAATGGCTCAAAAGCTTCAAAGAAAAAAATACAACTTGAATACAAACCAACCAGAATTCATTGAAGAGGTAAAGCAAGATTTAAAGAGGGAGCTAAAATAAAGCATTTTAAAAACCAAATGAGAGCAGTACATGAAAGAATGGGAAAAGAGGTAAGAGCTAAGAAAGAAAGTTATAAAAAGAGTATCAATAACTTAGAAAAAGAGATAACAAACTTTATGGAAGAAAATAAATCTTTGAAAACCAGAATTGGTCAGATGGAGGCTAATAACTCCATGAGACACCAAAAAATAATAAAATGAAGTCAAAAGACTGAAAAAATGCAATAAAAATATGAAATATCAGAAAAACAACTGACCTGAAAACAGATCAAAGTGAGATCATTTAAGAATCAATGGATTAGGGGCAGCTAAGTGGCACAGCGAATACAGCACCAGCCGTGGAGCCAGGAGGACCTGAGTTCAAATTTGACCTCAGACACTTAACAAACTTACTAGCTGTGAAATGGCAAGTCTCAACAGAGTGACCACAGAGTTCAAATAAAAAGTTTTTAGGAGCTTTAATTTATCAGCTGGGGCTATCTCCATGTCAATTAAAGGGAGAGCAGCCCTTAGCTCAGGGCTGGTGAATCTTTTATACAGTATAGCATTTGTTTGGCTAACTAACATAATTTGTCACTAAGCTAATTATTACTAAGGCAAGGGGAATTTGTAGGCAGGAGTTGATGGATAGTGGGAGGGGCACAGGACATGACAATCTGGGCATGTAGCAGAATTAAGATGAAGAAAAAGACAAATTACCCCAGGCCTGTTCCCATACCCCAGGCCAGCTCATAGGCTGGTTCACTGATTTCTATCTCGAGTTCATCTCAAGTTCATAAGGCTTTTACTTGGATTTCTAATTTCACAAATCTGGAGTCTATAAATTTTCTACTTAAATAATTCCTGGCCGGTTCAGCTGTTTAACCTTGGACAAGTTACTTAACCCCAGTTGTGTTGCCTTCGCCCCACAAAAAAAAAATCAAGGCACTACCTAAAAGTCATGAACAAAAAAATATCTTACACATCATATTTCAAGAAATTATGAGTGAAAGCTACTGTAATGTCAAGGAAAGAAGTAGTCGACACCTTGTTTCACCTATTTAATTAACATAGAAGTAGTTAACACCTTGTTTCAGTTCCTGATTGTATCAAGTATTAAGATCCAGAATTTGTGAATCCCACAACTTGTGAACCCTAGAACGTGTAAACTCCTGGGATGGAGCTAATGACCATATATAATGAGAGGCCCAGGCTGGAGAGAGCAGAACTGAGAAAGGAGTTCTTGTGGTTGAGAAGGTACTTGTGGTATCCAGGCACTCTATGTTTGTCTGTTCTGTGTTGATGTTTGTTTGTGATACTTTCTACAGAAGCCCTGGGACCTTACTAGAAGCCCTGAAAGAGGATTTTCTGGTTGTCTGTTTACAGAAGTCCTGAAGGAGGAATTCAGAGGTCCTCTGACTGTACTGATTTGTCTTGAGTTCTCAGACTTTGTTTGTGGGTCTGTGTTGATTTCACAGGCAGATAGTGAATTGATGATGGTGCCGGCAACGTGTATCTGGCTCTGCTAAGCTTTGTCTTCCCAGAAACAGGACACATGAAGAACTTGAGGTGGACTAGACACTGTGACCTTCAATATGGAACAAGAACTGGACAAAGAACTGGACAAACAGCTGGACGATGAACTGGGAGCTGCCTCCCTTTGAACCCAGGTGACAGTTGTGTAGATTCAAACAGGATTTGTACTAAGCTGAAAGCCAGCCTCAAGTCAAGATAAAAAGATCTCTTCTTGGTTACCTGATGCTTACTGAGAAGATTATGATTTACTGTGACCTAGGGGTGGAGAACTTTGACCTTTATACTTGGTGTCCATTAAGGAGACAAGCCTCCTTAAGGATGATTGAATTAAGGACTTACTAAATTATTTAGTTACTAAATTATTGAGTTACTAAATGATTGTACTTTGTTTAAAACTATGTGGCCATTTTAGTGATGTTATTATGTCATAACATTGTGAAAGTTGTACTTTGATTTCTGTGAATGGTTTGCCTTAATTTACTGCTGAATAAATAGAGAATTCACTATACTATGTAATCAAAACCTTGAAGCTGTTCACAGTAGCAGTCCTCTGGAAAGCTATTCGTGCTTGGCTTTACAACTGACCAGATCTCTAAAAACTAATGGGCAAAGTAGAAGTTGAAAGAATCTATCACTCACCTCCTAAAAAAACCCAAAATGAAAACTCCCAGGAATATTATAGCCAAAATACAGAGTTCAGATCAAGGGGGAAATACTGGAAGCAGCCAGAAAGACACAATACAAATAGCAACAAGTAACAATCAGGATGACACAAGATTTAGAAGGCATCAATATAATGTGAAGTGTATGGAATATGTTATTTGTTAAAGCATTTAGGCTTAGCACCAAGAATAATCTTTGCAGCAAAATGGAATATAATATAATGGGGGGGGAGCCAAATCTTTAACAAAATAGAGGATTCCTAATGAAAAGACCAAAACCGAGTTTTTAAAAACTGACATAAAAACACAGGAGTGAAGAGAAGCATAAAAAAATTAATGTAAGTGAAAAATCCTAAGAGTCTAAACACAGTTAAGCTGTTTACATTCTTATATAGAGAGATGATATATATAGCTTCTCAGAATTTAATCAATACCAGGGATCAAAGAGGGAGTCTTATAAGACAGAGACCTTGATGTAATTCTATCATGTTTGGATGA
>JAQQSW010023055.1:0-10347 GCA_028646575.1 Pseudocheirus occidentalis
TCAGAAATCACCTGCTTGTCACTTCTTATAGCACAATAACATACCATTACAATCACATATCGTAACTTGTTGATCCATTCCCCAATTGATGGGCATCCTCTCAATTTCAAATTATTTGTCACCACAAAAAGAGCTGCTGTAAATACTTTTATACATGTGGGTCTCCTGCCACCTTTTTTTTTGTCTCTTTGGAATTCAGGCCTAGTAGTGGTATGGCTGGATTGAAGGGTATGCACAGCTTCACAGTTTGGGGAGCATAGTGCCAAATTGCTCTCCAGAAAGGTTAGATCAGTTCACAACTCCATCCATAGTGCATTAGCATCCATTTTCCCACATCCCTTCCAACATTTGTCATTTTCCTTTTATGTCATATTAGTCAATTTGATTTGGGCATGAAGTAGTACTTCAGAATTGTTTCAGTTTGCATTTCTCTAATCAATAATGATTTAAAGCATTTTATATAATTATACATAATTTTAATTTCTTCATCTGAAAACTGCCTGTTTATGTCCTTTGACCATTTATCACTTGGGGAATGATTTGTATTCTCATAAGTTTGACTCAGTTCTCTATATATTTAAGAAATGAGTCTTTGACGAGAAATACTTGCTGTAAATTCCCCTACTCCCCAAGTTTCTGTTTTCCTTCTAATTTTGGTTGCATTGGTTTTGTTTATGCAAAAAAGTTTTAACTTAATATAATCAAAATTATCTGTCTTATGTTTTGTAATGCTTTCTATTTCTTGTTTGGTCATGAATTCTTTACTTATCTCTAGATCTGACAGGTAAACTATACCATGTTCCCTTAATTTGCTTATGATATCACCCTTTATTTGTAAATCATGTACTCATTTTGACCTTATCTTGATATATAGTGTGAGATGTTCTCTATACCCAGTTTCTGCCATACTGTTTTCCAATTTTCCCAACAGTTTTTGTCAAATAATTGATTTTTGTTCCCAAAGTTTGGGTTTGGGGGCTTATCAAACAATAGATTACTATGGTCATTTACTATAATGTGTTGTGTGTCCAATCTAGTTCATTGATCCACCATTCTAATTCTTAGCCAGCAACCAAATTGTTTTGAAGATTGCCATTTTATAATACAGTTTAAAATCTGATATGGCTAGGCCACCTGACTTATTTCCTTGATTCCCTTGATATTCTTGACCTTTTGTTCTTCCATGTAAATTTTGTGATATTTTTTTCTATCTCTATAAAAAACACCTTTTAGGTAGTTTAATTAGTATGGCACTGAAAAAGTAGTTTAGCTTAGGTAGAATTTTCATTTTATTTTATATTGGATTTGCCTGTCCATGAGCAATTACTATTATTCATATGTAACTTTGTGTGAAAAGTTATTTGTAATTGGGTTCATATAGTTTCTTGGTTTTGTCATGGCAGGTAGACTCTCAAGTATTTTATATTGTCTACAGTTATTTTAATGGAAATTATCTTTCTATATGTCTTTCTGATGGACTTTGTAATACATAGAAATGCTGATGATTTATGTGGATTTATTTTATATCCTGCAATTTTGCTAAAGTTGTTAATTATTTCAAATAATTTTTAGTTGATATTCTAGGATTCTCTAAGTATGCTATCATATCATCTACAAAGAGTAACAGATTTGTTTCCTAATTGCCTGTTCTAATTCTTTCAATTTCTTGTTTCTTCTCGTATTACTATAGCAAGCACTTATAGCATGCTATCGAATAATAGTGGTACTAATGAGCATCCTTGTTTCACACCTGATCTTATTGGGAAGGCTTATATCTTATCCCCATTACTTATAATGTTTGCTGACGGTTTTAGGTAGATACCACTTATTTTAAGGAAAGCTCCATTTATTCCTATGTTCTTTAGGGGTTTTAAAAGTTAATTTCTTTTTAGTTTTCAACATTCACTTTCATAAATTTTAAATTTTCTCCACCTCCCTGCCCTTCACACAAGATGGCATGCAATCTGACAGAGGATCTACATATACATTCTTATTAAATATATTTTCACATTAGTCATGTTATATAGAAGAATTAGAATGAATGGGAGGAACCATGAGAAAGAAAAACAAAACAAAGCAAAAAAAGAGAGCAAATACTATGCTTCTATCCACATTCAGACTCAATAGTTCTTTCTCTGGGTGTAGATAACATTTTCCATCATTAATCTTTTGGAGTTGTTTTAGGTCTTTGCATTGCTAAGTCTATCAAAGTCAGTTATCAATAGCCACACTATGTGGCTATTCTGTTATTGTGTTCAATGTTCTCTTGGTTCTGCTCATTTCACTCAGCATTAGTACTTGAAAGTCTTTCCAGGTTTTTTTGAAGTTTACTTGCTCATCATTTCTTATAGCACAATAGTTATTCCATTACACTCATATATACAACTTGTTTAACCATTCCCCAAATGATGGACATCCCCTCAATTTTCAGTTCTTGACCACCACAAAAAGAGCTGCTATGAATATTTTTGTACATGTAAGTCCTTTTCCCATTTTTATGATCTTTTTGGGATGCAGTCCTAGAAATAGTATTGCTGGGCAAGAGTATGCACAGTTTTATAGTTCTGGGAACATAGTTCCAAATTGCTCATCAGAAAGTTTGGATCAGTTCACAACTCCACCAACAATGAATTAGTATTCTGATTTTCCCACATCTTCTCCAGCATTTATAGTTTTTCCAGTTTTGTCATGTTTATCAATCTGATAGGTGTTATATGGTACCTAAGAATTGTCTTGATTTGTATCTCTCTAGTCAATAGTGATTTAGAACATTTCATATGACTATAGATAACTTTCATTTCTTCCTGTCATTTATCAGTTGGGGAATGCCTTGTATCCTTATAATTTGACTTAGTTCTCTTTGTATTTTAAAAATGAGGCCTTTACCAGAGACACTGGTTGTAAAAATTGTTTCCCAATTTTCTGATTCCCTTCTTATCTTGTTTGTGTTGGCTTTGCACAAAAATTTTTCATTTTAATGTAATCAAAATTATCCCTTTTGCATTTCATAATGTTCTCTATCTCTTGTTCAATCATAAATTCTTCCATTCTCCTAAATCTGACAGGTAAACTGTTCTTTGCTCCCCTAATTTAATGGTATTAGTCTAATATCTAAATTATATGCCCATTTGAACTTCATTTTGATATATGGTGTCAGACATTGGCCTGTACCCAGTTTCTGTCATACTATTTTCCAGTTTTCCCAACAGTTTTAGTAAGTTCTTATCCCAGAAGCTGGGGTCTTTGGGTTTATCAAAAAGTAGTTTGCTATAATCATGTCAATTGTATTTTTTTTTTCTTTTTGGAGGGCAGTTGGGGTTAAGTGACTCGTCACACGACTAGTTTTTTTGTGTTAAGTGTCTGAGGCCGGATTTGAACTCAGGTACTCCTGACTCCAGGGCCGGTGCTCTACTCACTGTGCCACCTTGCCGCCCCTGTCAATTGTAATTTTAAAGGAATTGTTTAATTTTTCTTCTACTTTTCTCACTTTTAAAATCTTTCTTGAGCTCTTCCACGAAGGCTTTTTGGGCTTGGGAGCAGCGGGTATAGTGACAATACTGTCCTCTTCTGAATTTGTGTTTTGATCTTCTCTGTCCCCATAATAAGAATCAATGGTCTTTGTTTTTCTATGTTGCTTTTTGCTTATGATGTTTGCCTTTTCCCTGAATTTAAAGTTGATCTCTGTTTCTGGGCACAGGGGCCACACTTCTTGTATTGAAGGCTCAGAGCCTGGTTATTGGCTTTGTATCCTGGGACCTCAGGTTCTGGCAGTTAGAGGTTATAGGTGCTGAGTGGGAGCTAATGGTAGTGGCTTAAGTGTGCTGATGCCAGATAGGGTTTTTTCTGTATTTCCCTGGAATTACATTGAAACAAAAAGAGTGAGCTGTGGGAATGATGGTGATCTGCCTGCTGGAGATCACCTCCTCCCTGGGGGCTGCACTGAAGCATGGCTGTTGAGCAAACGGTTGTTCTCCTTGCTGGTGTCTGTCAGTGTTCCTGTCTGTGGGAAGGCACTCAGGGTTCCTAGTGTTGGTGCTTGCCTGCTCCACCATCCTGGGTCTCAGGTCTCTGCTTTGCTGAGGTGGGGCTTGTTGATGGCTTGCCAGGGTACCTTCCAAACTGGACTGGTCCCCTTCAGCCACAGCAACAGGGTCTTTTCCCATTGATTCCTCTAGTCCCATAAGCTAAAAAAAAACCTGTTGTACCCTGTCTTTCTGTTGGTTTCACTGTTCCAGGATTTTTCCTGGGCAGGGTGGGTATTTTCTGGGTTTTTCAAGGTCAGTAAGGGAGTATAAGAATAACTTACATGATTCTGCCTCCTTGGCTCCTAGAAGTTCTTTAGTGTTTTTAAAAGACACAGGTGATAGATTTTGTCAACCTTACCTTGATTAAAGATCCTAATTTTTGCTACTTTGGCAGTCTTCTTTACTTCTGATTGGCATATAGTGTCAGAAATGGGATTTGAGGACTCCTGCCCGGCCAGCCACCAGTTTTGACCTCAAACACCTGGTACTAGTAGGGGCCCTTTGTGTCCAGGTTGGACTAGTGATCGCTACAATTGTTAAACATCCCGTGGGCAATTTGGTGTCCATTCCAACAGTTCCTTCTAACAAAGGATGTCTTCTGGGTTTGAAATTATGGACTAAATATGGCCATTTTGACAGGTCTCTTTAAAAGGTCAGCTGATAGATGTTTTGTACTCTTGTCTTTGTGGACAGACATTTTTATGAAGTGTGCTGTGTGTTTAAGTGTGTGTATATCAATGAATAAAAAGTAAGATGTTTTTTCTATTCCCTTCATGGTCTGAGCTCCAGGGAAGGGGATGGTGTAGTAAGAGCTGTCCATTTGCCTTTGGTTCTATCTGAAGTGGAAACAAAAAGCAGCAAAAAAAAAAAAAAGCAGTGAGAAAGAAATAGTTTGAGACAAGCACTTGAACATTTCTCCAGATGTTTTCTTTCCCCATACCAACCAATTAATTTGAATAAACCCCTTTTCTTTGACAACATTACTCAATGACCTATGCAAACCTCTCTGCCACACAAAGCACAAGTAAATCCAAGTTTAATTGAATCCCTAGATTTAGGTTTCTATATTATGTTTAATTTGAACCTGGGGAACTATATAGCTTCTTGGTTACCAAAAGAGCTAACTAAAAGAGAAAAGTTTGTGTGACTCAGGGACCAAGGTGATAGGATTCGATTAGAAAATATTAGTAGACACTTGGAAATTTTATAAGTTAAAATGAAGTTGAAATAAATTTAGAAATCATTTTTGACAAGTGCTGGAGAGGATGTGGAAAAATTGGAACTAATGCATTGTTGGTGGAGCTGTGAACTGATACAACCATCCTGGAGAGCAATCTGGAACTATGCCCAAAGGGCTATAAATAATTGCATACCCTTTGACCCAGTAAAACCACTTTTGGGGTTGTATCCCAAAGAAATCATAGAAGTGGGAAAAGGACCCATATGTACAAAAATATTTATTGTACCTCTCTTTGTGGTGGCAAAAAAAAAGGAAATGTAGGGGATGCCCATCAATTGGGGAATGGCTGAAAAAGTTGTGGTATATGAATGTAATGGAATACTATTGTGCTATAAGAAACGGGAAGGAGATGGACTTCATAATTACCTAGAGAGACTTATACAAATTGATGCTAAGTGAGAAGAGCAAAACCAGGAAAAATTTGTACAGTCACAGACACATCATATGTGTGATGACCAACCTTGATAAACTGGACTGTTCTCAGCAACGCAGAGTTAAAAGACAACTCTACAAGTCTCAGAATGGAAGGAGATATCTACATTCAGAGAAAGATCTAGAAAGACCAGAGTTTAAATGGAGACTGAAGCAATACATGCTATCGTTCTTTTCTATGATGTTTGTTTGTTTTTCCCATTGTTCACTCCATTGGTTACAATGCTTCTATACAACCAGACTATTGTATAATGTGAAAGTGTTTGCAGATCCTATACATGATTGTACATCACCATGGGGGAGGGAATAGGAGGGGAGAAAAATCTGAAACTCAAGTGATTCTGGAACTGAATCTTGTAAACTAAAAGTAAATAAACAAATTAATTAAACTTTAAAAAAAAGAAATAACTTTTGAAATGATGTGTTTTGAACCTAGAATTTTTACTGTTAATTATACAAGACTCCCACTCATTTTTATAATATATTACATATTCAATTTTTAAAAATTGATTTAGTTTTAGTTTTCAACATTCATTTCCACAAGATTTCAAATTCCTAATTATCTATGATGTTCCTGGAAGTTTTCATTTAAGGATTTCTTTCAGTGACCTGAAAGAAAGATCTTTTCAATGACCGCTGGATCCTTTCAATTTCCACTTTGCTGTCTGGTTCTTTTTTTTTTCTTCTGAAATCAACATCCTTTTTTTTTAGTTCCAAATTCTTTCCCTCCCTTCAGTTCCTCAATCACCCACTGAGAAGACAAGCAATATAATAGTCACACAAAACATTTCCATATTAACCAGATTGAAAAAAAGGCAAAAAATAAAGTGAAAAAGAAAAAGAAAAATATGCTTTGATTTGAACTCAACATTCATTAGTTCTCCCTCAGAAGTGGATAGCATTTTTCTTCATGAGTCCTTTGGGATTGTTTTGAATCATTGCATTGATCAGAGTAAATAAATATTTCATAGTTGATCATCATTACAATATTGGCATGTACAATGTTATTTTGGTTCTACTCTTTTCTTCTTCATCAGTTCATATAAGTTTTCCCAAGTTTTTATGAAACCATCTCCCTCATCATTTCTTATGATTCAATAGTAGTTCAGTATAATCATATACCACAACTTCTTTAGCCATGGGTGCCCTCTCAATTGACAAAAATAGCTGTTAGAAATATTTTTGTATATACAAAAGAACATCCCGTTCTTTTTCCTTTTTCCTTTGATCTCTTTGTGATACAGATCTAGTACTGGTATTGCTTGGTCAATGGGTATGCATAATTTTAGAACTTTTGGGTATAGTTCTAAATTGTTCTCCTGAATGATTGGAACAGTTCACAATTCTACCAACAGTGCATCAGTATACCTATTATTACACATCCCCTTCACCATTTGTCATATTCCTTTTCTGTCAAGTTAGCCAACTTAGGTGTGAGGTGGTACCTCAGAATTGTTATTATTTACATTTTTCTAATCATTAGTGATTGAAAGCACTTTTTGATGTGACTGTTATTCAAGATGAACCTCAAATTAGCTGTCCCCTGAGGAGCCCAACTTGTGAATGCATATTGGGAGAATAGAACCAGAGATGGAACTACCCTGTAGGAGCTACCCTTAAATATATTGGAGATATTAGAATATTAGAGAGATTTTCTGTGTGTGTGGTTTTTTGTTGTGGTGGTGATGTTGTTTGTTTGTTGGTGGTGATATGACAAGGAGGAACAACAGGGCTCCTATACTGTTAGGTGCTTCTTAAGCAGGAGAATGACTACGCTTTAGGAGCATCACTGCCAGTTGTATAGTAAATGGATTGGAGATGGATAAGACAATTTCATAAAGTAAAAAACTTACAATAGCCCACGTAAGAGGTGAGGATGTCCTGATGAGGACAGTAGTACCTATGTGAGTTGAAAAAAATAGACAGATATGCAAGAAATGTTATGAGTATACAGTTTTGAACTTGGAACTGGGACTATGCCCTATATGAACATAATCCCTTTCCCTTCCCCAAGGTCTCATGTTTAAGGGGAAATGGAGGCATGGCTCCCACTTGTTGGGGGAGTAAATTTGTATATTTGCAGTTATTCCTCTTAAAAGCAAATGTTCTTTTGTAAAAGAAATGTTGTTACACCATGTTTACTTCTCTTTCTTTTTTAGCTGTTTTTAGGTTGTGCTAAGTTTTGGAACACAAGGAGACAGGTAGTATAAACTATAAGAATTTTGCAAAAATTGTGCTTATGTGTTGAATTGTATAATGATGCATTTGGGGATGTGTAGATTATAGTAAGGTTTCCAAGCCAACTAGTTATGATAGGCTTCTGACCTCATGGAAGATTACCAGTTTTCAGATTGTCCAAACACTATGACATAGATTTTGCTAGACATTTTATTACAATTTGGTAGTGGAAGGTGTTCCAAATGAAGTTTGAGCCTCCCTAAGTCACCAGAGAACCATATACAATTAGTAATATGGATAAATGTGCCCAAAGTACCCCAGTTGATTTGCTGGAGATGACAAACGTTTAATGAAGGCAGGATGCATTGGGGTAAATAGGAGCAGAAAGATTCACTAGGGGATTCCCTGTTCAATTTGTTTCCCCCAGTTTCAGTTAAAGAAATTATAGGAGAATAAGGACAGGTAACAAAGAACTAAGATGGTAAAATCTTAAAGGAAACATGAAAAAATGTTTATTACTACTTTGCAAGACTGAAGAAGCTCTTTGGTGAAACTAATTGGAATTTAAAGGCATCTAGCCATTATCTAGGTGGTTTTTAAAAATAAAGACAGACTCACAAGAGATTAAGTCGAGGTAAGAGACAGCTCTGCAGAAACAGACCTCTGAAACCAAGAGAGCCTGTTATGGAAGAAGATCTTAACTTTTGAGAGAGAACTGTTAGTTGACCCTTGGAGGAGAGGGAATTTCTCTCTTTCTCTTCTCCCATCAAAGAAATAGGAATGTCCAATCAAATTAAACAAAGGCTTATCAATTTTATTGGTTTTTTTTCATAAAACCAGCTCTTAGTTTCATTTATTAGTTCAATAGTTTTCTTAATTTCAGTTTTATTAAGCTCTCCTTTGGTTTTCAGTATTTCTAATCTGGTATTTAATTGGGGATTTTTAATTTGTTTTTTTTCTAACTTTTTCAGTTGCACACCCAATTCATTGATCTCCTCTTTCTCTATTTTATTTATGTAAGCATTCAGAGATATAAAACTTCCCCTAAAAACTGTTTGGTTGCATCCCATAAGTTTTGGTATGTTGTCTCATTATCATCATTCTCTTGAATGAAGCTATTGATTATTTCTATGATTTGTTATTAGACCCATTCATTCTTTAGGATTAGATTATTTAGTTTCCAATTAATTTTTAGTCTATCTTTTCATGGCCCTTTATTACATATAATTTTTATTGCATCATGACCTGAAAAGGATGCATTTAATATTTCTGCCTTTCTGCACTAGATTATGAGGTTTTTATGTCTAGTACATGGTCAGTTTTTGTGTATGTGCCATGTACTGCTGAGAAAAAGACATATTCCTTTCTATCACCATTCAATTTTCTCCAGAGGTCTACCATATCTAACTTTTCTAAAATTCTATTCATTTCCTTAATTTCTTTCTTGTTGATTGTGAGGTTAGATTTATCAAGTTCAGAGAGGGGGAATTTGAGGTCTTCCACGAGTATAGTTTTGCGGTGTATTTCTTCCTGTTACTCCCTTAACTTCTCCTCTAAGAATTTAAATACTATACCACGTGGTGCATATATGTCTAGTAATGATATTATTTCATTGGCTATGGTGCCTTTTAGCAAGATAAAGTTTCCTTCCTTATCTCCTTTGATTAGATCTCTTTTTGCTTGTGCTTTGTCTGTGATTAGGATTGCTACCCCTGCTTTTTTTTTTTTAACCTCAGCTGAGGCACAATATGTTCTTCTCCAACCTTTTACCTTTACCATGTTTGTATCTCCTTGTTTCACATGCTTTTTGTAAACAACATATTGTAGGACTGTAGTTTTTAATCCATTCTGCTATCTGTTTCTGTTTTATGGGAGACTTTATCCCATTTACATCCACAGTTATGATTACTATCTGTGTCATTCTCTTTATCCTATCCCCCCATTTATGCTTTTATTTCTCTCTTCTCTCTTCCCCTCCACATAGAAATTTTGCCTTTGACCACTGCCTCCCTCAATCTT
This sequence comes from Pseudocheirus occidentalis, assembly GCA_028646575.1. Lineage (NCBI taxonomy): Eukaryota > Metazoa > Chordata > Mammalia > Diprotodontia > Pseudocheiridae > Pseudocheirus > Pseudocheirus occidentalis. The sequence continues at coordinate 9,895 of JAQQSW010023055.1, forward strand.
TCCTCCCTTCTATCAGCCCCCTCCCTTTTCTTTCCCTTTTCCTTTCCTGCTTCTTCCCTCCCTTCTATCTACTCCCTCCCTTTTGTTTATCCTTTCTCTTCCTATTGCCTGTATGGGAAGTTAGATTTCTATATTTAAGTAAGTTATTTCCCTCCTTGAAACAAATCCAATGGGATTAAAGTTCAAACAGTGCTCATCTCCCTACCTTCTTTTTTTTTGTACCTCTTCATGTGATGAAATTTACCCTTTTCTGCCTCTTCTTTTTCTCTTCTCCCATTATAATCCCTTTGCACCCCTTAATTAGGTTTTTTTATCATCGAATCAGTTAATTTATACCCACACCATCTGTTTATGTATACCCCTTTTATTTATTATTATTTTTTTAATTTAGTTTTTATTTGTTTTCTTGTTTACATTATTCATTTTCATTACATTTTTTGAATTACACATTTT
>JAQQSW010023056.1:0-10347 GCA_028646575.1 Pseudocheirus occidentalis
TGAAAAGCCATTCCTCTACATTGAAACGGCCTCAATGAGGGGCCAGACAATGCATAGAATACACATTTCCTCAATTCCTGACCAGCTCTACCTTTCAGGTAAACGCAGCATTAACAAAGAAGTTAGGAATCATGCATCTAGGTACAAGCTTTTGACCTGAAGAAAATCGTTTTGATGACTGGTGGAACCATGGATGGTGGTATCCTCCTTTTTGTTGTTTCTAGCTTAGCAGAAAGGCATGGATGTTCATCAAATGAAGACAAGTGTCTTCTTGTCAAGGTCTATACACACATTTTCACCTTTATAAGTATATCAAGGTACTTTCAATCCACGGCAGTGTGTCTCTTTTGTAGTACTACCTTGAAGAGATTTCTCTGCATTACATGTCTGATTCTAGAATTATTAAAAAAAATTCTAAAGGCGGAAAAAGTCACTCCAATGATTATTAGTTGAATATGAATATGATTCTGTCATTATTTCGATAATAGGTTTACATGAACATTAGTGCATGTGAGGAATTGATAACATGGGAATTTTATGAGGTATTTGGCCCCACATTATTGCCCTTCCCCTGTAGTGGAAGGGAATTTCTCTTCAAGAAATTTCCTTCCATTCCTCGTTCAACCTAGAAAGGTGGGTATCCTAATCTTGGTTGATTATGGCTTAAGAAAAGGACATTAACGTTCAGGAATGGAAAAAATGTGCCTTCTTTACAATGACTGTACACAATTTTGGTACTTTTATACGTCGACAAAGATTTTCAACGGAATAAAGTGTCTCTCTTTTCGAGTAGTAACATGAGGAGACGGCTATGTATTGTTTCTCAGAATTGAGAGTGATCAAGAAAGGTTTGCCAGGCACGAGAAAGTCCCTCCAAGGACGATTAGATGCATAGATGTATGATTCCTTCCTTCTTTCTTGAAAGCAGTTTTACCTGATTTAGGTGCAGGTCAGGAATTGAAAATATTTCGATTCTCTGCGTAATCTGGCCTCACATTGTGGCATTTTTCCTGTATAGTATGGGCTTTGAACGTAAAAAAAAAATCCTCACCATGACTGGCTAAACAATGAATTGTGGAGGAGGATGCCATCCTTTCTTGGTGGAGGGAGACATGGAAGGGACTTTTTTCCGGTGAAAAGCCCTTCCTCTACATTGAAACGGCCACAATGAGGGGCCAGAAAATGTATAGAATACACATTTCCTCCGTTCCTGACCTGCACTACCATTCATGTAAATGCAGCATTAACAAAGAAGTTAGGAATCATACATCTAGGTACTAGATTTTGACCTGAAGAAAATCTTTTTCATGACTGGCGGAACCATGGATGGAGGTATCCTCCTTTTTGTTGTTTCTAGCTTAGCAGAAGGTCACGGATGGTCATCAAATGAAGACAAGTGTCTTCTTTGCAAGGTCTATACACACGTTTTGACCTTTTCAAATATATCAATGTACCTTCAACCGCCGACAGTGTCTCTTTTGTAGTACTACCTTGAAGAGATTTCTCGCATTATATGTCTGATTCTAGAATTATCAGAAACAGTTCGTAAGGCGAAAAAAGTACCTCCAATGAATATTAGTTGAAACTGTGTATGACTCTTGCCTTTTTTTTGATAATAGGTTTAAAATAACATTAGTGCAGGTGAAGAATTGATAACCTAGGAATACTATGAGGTGTTTGGACCCACATTGTGTCCCTTCCTCAGTAGAGGAAGGGCTTTTCTTCTGAAAAAATTCCCATCCATGTCTCATTCAACCATGAAAGGGGGGTATCCTACTCTTGGTGGACTATGGCTTAAGAAAAGTGCATTAAAGTTCAGGAATTGAAGAAATTAGCCTTCTTTGCAATGACTGTACACACTTTTGGCACTTTTATACATAGACAAAGATTTTCAACTGAAGAGAGTGTCTCTCTTTCGAATAATCTCATGAGAAGATGGCTATGTATTTTTTGTCATATTCGAGAGAGACCAAGGAAGGTTTACCCGGCAGGAGAAAGTCCCTCCAAGGACGATTAAATGCATAGATGTATGACTCCTTCCTTCTTTCTTGAAATCAGTTTTACCTGAATTTGAGTGCAGTTCAGGAATTGAAAATATTAGGATTCTTTGCATAATATGACCCCACATTGTACAATTTTTCCTGTATACTATGGGCTTTGAACGTAAAGAAAATCCTCTCCATGACTGGCTGAACAATGAATGGTCGAGGAGGATGTCATTCTTTCTTGGTGGAGGGAGACATGGAAGGGATTGTCTTCAGGTGAAAAGCCCTTCCTCTACATTGAAACGGCCTCAATGGGGGTCCAGCCAATGTATAGAATACACATTTCCTCAATTTCTGACCTGCACTACCATTCACAGAAACGCAGCATTGACAAAGAAGTTAGGAATCATCCATCTAGGTACAAGCTTTTGACCTGAAGAAAATCCTTTTCATGACTGACGGAACCATGGATGGTGGTATTCTCCTTTTTGTTGTTTCTGACTTAGCCGAAGGGCACGGATGGTCATCAAATGAAGACAAGTGTCGTCTTTGCAAGGTCTATACACACGTTTTACCTTTCCAAGTATATCAAGGTACCTTTAACCGACGACTTTATGTCTCTTTTGTAGTACTACCATGAAGAGATTTCTGTGCATTATATGTCTCATTCTAAAATTATCAGAAACAGTTCGCAAGGCAGAAAATGTCCCTCCAATGAGTACTGGTTGAATATGTGTATGTTATTTTCCCTTTTTTTGATAATAGGTTTACATGAACATTAGTGCAGGTGAGGAATTGATAACATGGGAATTCTATGAGGTGTTTGGCCCCACTTCATGTCCCTTCCCCGGTAGAGGAAGGGCTTCTCTCCTGAAGAAATTCCCTTCCATGTCTCATTCAACCATGAAATGGGGTTATCCTACTCTTGGTTGGCTATGGCTTAAGAAAGGGGAATTAAAGTTCAGGAATTGAAGAAATGTGCCTTCTTTGCAATGACTGTAAACAGTTTTGGTACTTTTATAGGTCGACAAAGATTTTCAACTGAAGAAAGTGTCTCTCTTTTCGAGTAGTAACATGAGGAGATGGCTATGTATTGTTTGTCAAATTTCAGAGTGTTCCAGAACGGTTTGCCAGGCACGTGAAAGTCCCTCCAACGACGATTAGATGCATAGATGTATGATTCCTTTCTTCTTTCTTGAAATCAGTTTTACCTGATTTTGAGTGCAGGTAAAGATTTGAAAATATTTCGATTCTCTGCGTAATCTGGCCCCACATTGTGTAATTTTTCCTGTATATTATTGGCTTTGAACGTAAAGAAAATCCTCTCCATGACTGCCTGAACAATGAATTGTGGAGGAGGATGTCATCCTTTCTTGGTGAAGAGAGACATAGAAGGGACTTTCTTCAGGTGAAAACCCCTTCCTCTACATTGAATCGGCCACAAGGAGGGGCCAGACAATGTATAGGATACACATTTCTTCAATTCCTGACCTGCACTACCATTCAGGTAAACGCAGCAATAACAAAGAAGTTAGGAATCATACATCTATGTACAAGCTTTTGACCTGAAGATAATATTTTTCATGACTGGCGGAAACATGGATGGTGGTATCCTCATTTTTGTTGTTTCTAACTTAGCAGAAGGGCACAGATGGTCATCAAATGAAGACAAGTGTCTTCTTTTCAAGCTCTATACACACGTTTTGACCTTTACAAGAATATCAAGGTACTTTCAACCGACGACAGTGTGTCTCTTTTGTAGTACTACCTTGAAGAGATTTCTGTGCATTGTATGTCTGATTCAAAATTATCAGAAACAGTTCGCAAGGCGGAAAAAGTCAATCCAATGACTATTAGTTGAATATGTGTATGATTCTTTCCTTTTTTTGATAATAGGTATACATGAACATTAGGGCAGGTGGTGAATTGATAAGATATGAATTCTATAAGGTGTTTTGCCCCACACTGTGGCCCTTCCCCGGTAGAGGAAGGGCTTTTCTCCTGAAGAAACTCCCTTCCATGTCTCTTTCAACCACGAAAGGGGGGTATCCTTCTCATGGTTGACTATGGCTTAATAAAAGTGCATTAAAGTTCAGGAATTGAAGAAATGTGCCTTCTTTGCAATGACTGTACACACTTTTGGTACTTTTATACGTAGACAAAGATTTTCAACTGAACAAAGTGTCTCTCTTTTCGAGTAATAACATGAGGAGATGGCTATGTATTGTTTGTCAGATTGCAGAGTGATCAAGAAAGGCTTGTCAGGCAGGAGAAAGGGCGTCCAAGGGCAATTATATGCATATCTGAATGATTCCTTGCATCTTTCTTGAAGCTAATTTTCCCTGAATGGGAGCGCAGGTCAAGAACTGAAAAAATGTGTATTCTATGCATAATCTGGGCCCACATTGTATAATTTTTCTGTATAGTATGGGCTTTGAACGTAAAGAAAATCCTCTCCATAACTGGGTGAACAATGAATGGTGGAGGAGGATACAATCCTTTCTTGGTGGAGGGAGTCATGGAAGGGACGTTTTCAGGTGAAAATCGCCTCCTCTACATTGAAAAGGCCTCAATGACGTGCCAGACAATGCATAGAATACACGTTTCCTCAATTAATGACCTGCATTACCATTCAGTTAAACGCAGCATTAACAAAGAATTTAGAAATCATACGTCTAGGTACAAGCTTTTCACCTGAAGAAAATCCTTTTGATGACTGGTGAAACCATGGATGGTGGTATCCTCCTTTTTGTTGTTTCTTGCTTAGCAGAAGGTCACGGATTGTCATCAATTGAAGACAATTGTCTTCTTTGCAAGGTCTATACACACGTTTTGACCTTTACAAGTATGTCAAGGTACGTTCAACCGGCGACAGGGTGTCTCTTTTGTAGTTCTACCTTGAAGAGATTTCTCTGCATTATATGTCTGATTCTAAAATTATCAGAAACAGTTCGAAAGGCGGGAAAAGTCACTCCAATGAGTATTAGTTGTATCTCTGTATGATTCTTTCCTTTTTTTGATGAACATTAATTCAGGTGAGTAATTAATAACATGGGAATTCTATGAGGTGTTTGGCCCCACACTGTTGCCCTTCCCCGGTAGAGGAAGGGCTTTTCTCCTGAAGACGTTCCCTTCCATTTCTCATTCAGCAATGAATGGGGGTATCCTACTCTTGGTTGACTATCGCTTAAGAACAGGGCAATAAAGTTCAGGAACTGAAGAAATGTGCCTTCTTTGCCATGACTGTACAGACTTTTGGTACTTTTATACGTAGACAAAGATTTTCAACTGAAGACAGTGTCTCTCTTTTCGAGTAATAACATTAGGAGATGGCTATGTATTGTTTGTCAGATTCCAGAGTGATCAAGAAAGGTTTGCAGGGCAGGAGAAAGTCCGTCCAAGGTCTATTATATGCATAGACGTTTGAATTCTTCCTTCATTTTTGAAATCAGTTTTACCTGAATTTGAGTGCAGGTCAGGAGTTGAAAATATTAGGATTCTCTGTGTAATCTGGCCCCAAATTGTACAATTTTTCGTGTATATTATGGGCTTTGAACATAAAGAAAATCCTCCCCATGCCTGGCTGAACTATGAATGGTGGAGGAGGATGCCATTCTTTCTTTTTGGAGGGAGACATGGAAGGGACTTTCTTCAGGTGAAAATCCCTTCCTCTACATTGAAACGGCCTCAATGAGGGTCCAGAGAATGTATAGAATACACATTTCCTCAACTCCTGAAGTGCACTACCATTCAGGTAAAGGCAGCATTGATAAAGAAGTTAGGAATCATATATCGAGGTACAAGCTTTTGAACTGAAGAAAATCCTTTTCATGGCTGGTGGAACTATGGATTGTCGTATCCTCCTTTTTGTTGTTTCTAGATTAGCAGAAGGGCACGGATAGTCATGAAATGAAGACAAATGTCTTCTTTGCAAGGTCTATAGACACGTTTTGACCTTTCCAAGTATATCAAGGTACCTTCAACCGACGACTTTATGACTCTTTTGTAGTATTACCCTGAAGAGATTTCTGTTTATTATATGTCTGAAACTAGAATTATCAGAAACAGTTCGCAAGGTGGAAAATGTACCTCCAAGGAGTATTGGTTGAATATGTGTATGATTCTTTCCTTTTTTTGATAATAGGTTTACATGAATATTAGTGCAGGTGAGTAATTGATAACATGGGAATTCTCTGAGGTTTTTGGCCCCACTTTATGGCTCTTCCCCGGTAGAAGAAGGGCTTCTCTCCTGACGAAATTCCCTTTCATGTCTGATTCAACCAAGAAAGGGGTGTATCCTACACTTGATTTATTTTGGCTTAAGAAAAGGGCATTAAAGTTCAGGAATTTAAGATATGTGCCTTCTTTTCAATGACTGTACTCACTTTTGGTAGTTTTATAGGTCGACAAAGATTTTCAACTGAAGAAAGTGTCTCTCTTTTCGAGTAGTAACATGTGGAGATGGCTATGTATTGTTTGTCAGATTCCAGAGTGATCAAGAAAGGTTTGTCAGGCAGAAGAAAGTCCGTCCAAGGGCAATTATATGCAAAGATGTATGATTCCTTCCTTCATTCTTGGAATGAGTTATACGTGAAATTGAGTGCAATTCAGGAACTGAAAATATTAGGATTCTCTGCGTAATCTGGCCCCACATTGTATAATTTTTCCTGGATAGTATGGGCTTTGAACGTAAAGAATATCCTCACCGTGACCGGATGAACAATTAATGGTGGAGGAGGATGCCATCCTTTCTTGGTGGAGGGAGACATGGAAGGGACTTTCTTCAGGTGAAAAGCCCTTCCTCTCCATTGAAACGGCCTCAATGAGGGGCCAGACAATGCATAGAATACACATTTCCTCAATTCCTTACCTGCTCTACCATTCAGGTAAACGCAGCATTAACAAAGAAGTTAGGAATCATGCCTCTAGGTACAAGCTTTTGACCTGAAAAAAATCCTTTTAATGACTGGTGGAACCATGGATGATGGTATCCTTCTTTTTGTTGTTTCTAGCTTAGAAGAAGGGCATGTATGGTCATCAAATGAAGACAAGTGTCTTCTTTGCAAGGTCTATACACACATTTTGACCTCTATAATTATATCAAGGTACCTTGAACCCACGACAGTGTGTCTCTTTGGTAGTACTACCTTGAAGAGATTTCTGTGCATTATATGTCTGATTCTAGAATTATCAGAAACAGTTCTCAAGGCGGAAAAAGTCACTCCAATGAGTATTGTTTGAATATGTGTATGATTCTTTCCTTTTTTGTCATAATAGGTTTACATGAACATTAATGCAGGTGAGGAATTGATACCAGGGAAATTCTATGAGGTGTTTGGACATACATTATGGCCCTTCCCCTTTAGTGGAAGGGCTTTTCTCCTGAAGAAATTCCCTTCCAGGCCTCATTCATACATGAAACCGGGTATCCTACAGTTGGTTGATTATGGCTTAAGAAAAGGGCATTAAAATTCAGGAATTGAAGAAATGTGCCTTCTTTGCAATGCCTGTACACAATTTTGATACTTTTATAGGTCGACAAAGATTTCCAACAGAAGAAAGTGTCTCTCTTTTCGAGTAGTAACATGAAGAGATGGCTATGTATTGTTTGTCAGATTCGAGAGAGACCAAGGAAGGTTTCCCAGGCAGGAGAAAGTCCGTCCAAGGGCGATTATATGAATACATGTATGAATCCTTCCTTCTTTCTTGAAATCAGTTTAACCTAAATTTGAATGCAGGTCAGGAATTGAAAATATTAGGATTTTCTGCGTAATCTGGTCCCACATTGTATAATTTTTCTGGATAGTATGGGCTTTGAACGTAAAGAAAATCCTCTCCATAAGTGGGTGAAAAATGAATGGTGGAGGAGGATGCCATCCTTTCTTGGTGGAGGGAGACATGGAAGGGACTTTCTTCAGGTGAAAAGCGCTTCCTCTACATTGAAACGGCCTTAATGAAGGGCAAGACAATGCATAGAATACACGTTTCCTCAATTCCTGACCTGCATTACCATTCAGGGAAACGCAGCATTAAAAAAGAATTTGGGAATCATACAACTAGGTACAAGCTTTTGACCTGAAGAAAAACCTTTTGATGACTAGTGGAACCATGGATGGTGGTATCCTCCTTTTTGTTGTTTCTTGCTTAGCAGAAGGTCACGGATTGCCATCAAATGAAGACAATTTTCTTCTTTGCAAGGTGTATACACACATTTTGACCTTTACAAGTATGTCAAGGTACCTTCAACCGGCGACAGGGTGTCTCTTTTGTAGTACTACCTTGAAGAGATTTCTCTGCATTATATGACTGATTCTAAAATTATCAGAAACAGTTCGCAAGGCGGGATAAGTCCCTCCAATGAGTATTAGTTGAATCTGCGTATGATTCTTTCCTTTTTTTTGATGATAGGTTTCCATGAACATTAGTGCAGGTGAGCTATTGATAACCTGGGAATTCTATGAGGTGTTTGGCCCCACATTGTTGCCTTTCCCCGGTAGAGGAAGGGCTTTTCTCCTGAAGACGTTCCCTTCCATATCTCATTCAACAATGAAAGGGGGGGTATTCTACACTTGGTTGACTATGGCTTAAGGAAACGTCAATAAAGTTCAGGAACTGAAGAAATGTGCCTTCTTTGCCATGACTGTACACAATTTTGGTACTTTTATACATACACAAAGATTTTCAACTGAAGACAGTGTCTTTCTTTTCGAGTAATAACATTAGGAGATGCTTATGTATTATTTGTCAGATTCCAGAGTGGTCAAGAAAGGTTTGCAAGGCAGGAGAAAGTCCGTCCAAGGTCGATTATATGCATAGATGTTTGAATTCTTCCTTCATCTTTGAAATCAGTTTTACCTGAATTTGAGTGCAGGTCAGGAGTTGAAAATATTAGGATTCTCTGTGCAATCTGGCCCCACATTGTACAATTTTTCCTGTATATTATGGGCTTTGAACATAAAGAAAATCCTCCCCATGACTGGCTGAACTATGAATGGTGGAGGAGGATGCCATTCTTTCTTTTTGGAGGGAGACATGGAAGGGACTTTCTTCATGTGAAAAGCCTTTCCTCTACATTGTAACGGCCTCAGTGAGGGTCCAGAGAATGTACAGAATACACATTTCCTCAACTCCTGAAGTGCACTACCATTCAGGTAAAAGCAGCATTGACAAAGAAGTTAGGAATCATACATCGAGGTACAAGCTTTTGAACTGAAGAAAATCCTTTTCATGGCTGGCGGAACTATGGATTGTGGTATCCTCCTTTTTCTTGTTTCCAGCTTAGCAGAAGGGCACGGATGGTCATCACATGAATACAAGTGCCTTCTTTGCAAGGTCTATACACACCTTTTGACCTTTTCAAGTATATCAAGGTACCTTCAACCGATGACAGTGTGTCTCTTTTGTTGTATTACCCTGAAGAGATTTCTGTTTATTATATGTCTGAAACTAGAATTATCAGAAACAGTTCGCAAGGCGGACAATGTCCCTCCAATGAGTATTGGTTGAATATGTGTATGATTCTTTCCTTTTTTTGATAATAGTTTTACATGAACATTAGTACAGGTGAGCAATTGATAACATGGGAATTCGATGAGGTGTTTGGCCCCAAAATTTGGCACTTCCCCGGTAGAAGAAGGGCTTTTCTCCTGAAGAAATTCCCTTCCATGTCTCATTCAACCATGAAAGGGGGGTATCCTACTCTTGATTGATTATGTCTTAAGAAAAGGACATTAAAGTTCAGCAATTGAAGATATGTGCCTTCTTTTCATTGACTGTACACACTTTTGTTAGTTTTTTAGCTCAACAAAAATTTTCACCTGAAGAAAGTGTCTCTCTTTTCAAGTAGTAACATGAGGAGATGGCTATGTATTGTTTGTCAGATTCCAGAGTGATCAAGAAAGGTTTTTCAGGGAGGATAAAGTCCCTCCAAGGGCGATTATATACATAGATGTATGATTCCTTCCTTCTTTCTTGAAATCAGTTTTACCTGACTTTGAGTGCAGGTCAGAAATTAAACATATTAGGATTCTTTGCATAATATGACCCCACATTGTACAATTTTTCCTGTATACTACGGGCTTTGAAGGTAAAGAAAATCCTCTTCATGACTGGCTGAACAATGAATGGTCGAGGAGGATGTCATTCTTTCTTGGTGGAGGGAGACATGGAAGGGATCTTCTTCAGGTGAAAAGCCCTTCCTCTACATTGAAACGGCCTCAAGGAGGGTCCAGACAATGTATAGAATACACATTTCCTCAATTTATGACCTACACTAACAGTCACGGAAACGCAGCATTGACAAAGAAGTTAGGAATCATCCATCTAGGTACAAGCTTTTGACCTGAAGAAAATCCTTTTCATG
>JAQQSW010023057.1:0-10347 GCA_028646575.1 Pseudocheirus occidentalis
TAGGTGATTCTTGGTTTTAATCCCAGCTCTTTTGCTCTCTAGAATATCATATTCCAGGCCCTTTGATCCCTCAGTGTAGAAGCTGCCAGATCCTGGGTTATCCTAATTGTTTCCACAGTATTCAAATTGTTTTCTCTTGGCAGCCTGTAATATTTTCTCCTTGATCTGGGGATTCTGGAACCTGGCAATAACATTTCTAGGAGTTTTCTCCTGGGGATCTTTTTGAAGAGGTGATCAGTGAATTCTTTCAAGTTCTATTTTGCCCTCTGGTTCTAAAATATCAGGCCAATTTTCCTTGAGAATTTCTTGAAGGATGCTTTCCAAGTTCTTTTTTGATCATGGCTTACAGGTAATCTAATATTTTTCAGATTGTCTCTCCAGGCTCTATTTTCCAGGTCAGTGGTTTTTTCAAGAAGATATTTTACATAGCTTTCTATTTTTTTCATTTTTTTGTAACTGTTTAATAGTATCTTGGTTTCTCATAAAGTCATTAGCTTCTACTTGCTCCACTCTAATTCTGAAGGAATTATTCTCTTCAGAATGTTTTTGAGACTCTTTTTCCATCTGGCAAATTCGACTTTTTAAGGCATTCTTCTCCTCATTGGATTTTTGGGCTTCTTTTGCCATTTGAGATATTTTGTTCTTTAAGGTGTTATTTTCTCCAATCAGGTTGTTGAATCTCTTTTCATGATTTTCTTACATCATTCTCATTTATCAATTTTTCCTCCACTTCTCTTATTTGGTTTTCAAAGTTCTTTTTAAGTCGATCCATGGCTTGTAGGCAATCCTCATATTTCTTGAAAGCATTTGGTATGGGAGTTCTGACTGTGCTGTCTTTCTCCCGTTCCATGCTTTGATCCTTTTTGTCCCCCCAAAAGGATTCTAGAGTTTTATTTCTGTTCTTACTTTGCTTCCTTTTTCTGCTCATTTTTGCCAGTTAATGAATTGCTTGATTTTTTAGCTCTGTGGAACGCTGCTTCCAGAGTGGAAAGCTCTGTCCCAACTCCCTGGGGTTTTCATAGGTGCCAGAGCTATTATGGGGATGCTGCAGCCCCCACCAACTTTGGCTTACTGAAAAGGCACCCCAGGACCACCACTCAAGACCACAATCCAGATCCAGGCCACTCAACACAAGAGCCCTTGGCCCTGATCAATCACCTCAGCCCCCTTGCTGTCTGGAGACCAGGAGCTCTCAAGCAGCCCAGTGGAGGCAGTTGCTGCTTGCAGAGGTTCCTGCTGCCACAGCCGCCTCCCACAGCTTCCTTGTCCTGGGAGCAGTTCGGCCAGACTGCTTTTCTCCCCCAAATTTAGCCAATTCCACTGACTTTTCTCTTAGCCTTATTTCTTCTGGCCTGATAAATGTGGAAACTGTGCCTCCAGTGCCACAGATCTGCTCTCCTGTAGACTCAAGCTGCGACTCTGCTGGACCACCCTGGGGCCTGGCTGGGGTTTCGGGCTGGGCCAGCCATGGCTCCCAGCCTGCTGTGATGAGCCCCACCTGCCAAGCTGCCTTCAGCGAGAGATGTGTTTTCTGTATTTTTGAGAGTTTTGGAGCCCTAACATTTGTTTGGAGTCATATTTTATGGGTATGTAAGGTGGCTGTGTGGGAGCTGCAAAACTTTGCTGCTTCTGCGCCGCCATCTTGGCTCTGCTGTTTCATCATCTCTTAGTCACTTTGGGTCACATTGGTCACTCAGATTAATTTGAGTTTCATGTTGTATTTATTTGCATTATTTTATTCATGGTGCATACCATTCTCTTGGTTCTTCTTTCTATATTCTATATCATTCTATATCTATCTAGCTATATAGAATATTGAATTTATAGAATATGTAACATATTCCATATATTCCTTTGGTTCTTAGAATCATAGTTTCTATATTTTTATCCACTATTAGTCCTTTAAATACAAATGCCACATTTGATTCAGGCATTCTCCAGTTGGTGAGCACTGACTTTGTTTACAGTTTTGGCTACTATACAAAGTATTGTGCTGAATATTTTTTTGAGGTTGATGGACATTGTTTATTGAAAAGTGATCTTGGTGTTTACAGTTTCATGTACACAGAGGTAGCTGTAATGAAAATATATCTTCCTGGTGATAAGTAGCAGTGATTAAACTGTGGCTGAGTAGAAAACTGAGCTGAGCACGTACCTACTGGCCCTGTAAAGAAATGGCTGAATAGTTTTCTATGTGTGGGACATTTCTATTATTATCCTCCTTGGACTATATGCCCAGTAATGGGATCTTTGGGCTTAAAGATATGAATAACATTTAACATTTCTTGTTTAATTTCAACTTGTTTTCATAAATGGTCAGGTTAGTCATAGCTCCACCAACAGTACTTTGGCAGCATATATACTAAAATTGGAAGAATACAGAGAAGATTAGCATGGCTCCTTCACAAGGATGACACACAAATTTGTGAAATGTTCCGTATTTTTTGTTCATGAGCCAGGCCAACCAGGCTCTCTTCTTGCTGTCCCTCATAATCAGAAAAATGAAGCTACCCCATCAGGAAAAGAAGACTGCCATGGCTGTTGGGACTGTGACAGATGATGTGAGGATCCAGGATGTCCCCAAGCTGAAGGTGTATGCCTTTCGTGTTACTAGCAATGCCTGGAATCTCATCCTCAAGGCTGGTGGGAAGATCCTCACCTTTGACAAGTTGGCCACGAGCTCACCCAAGGGCTGGGGCACTATCCTGCTCTCTGGTCTTCGCAAGGGCCACAAGGTGTACAGGAATTCTGGGAAGGCACTGGGCATTCCCCACAGCCCCACCAAGCCATATGTCTGATCCAAGGGCCAAAAGTTCAAGCATGCCAGGGTCTACTATACCAGCTGAGGGCACAAAAACTAATTCTCTTCTTTTTGTTATATTAAGGAATTTTGGACAACAACAACAACAAAAGAGAATGTATTAGCGTACTTGATTTTCAGTAGCTCCCACAATATTAACTATGATGATCTTTCAAATCAACCAGTTAACAAGCATTTATTAGGTACTTACTATGTGCCAGGCACTGCACTAAGTGGTGAAGTTACAACAAAGGTTAAAACATGGTCCTTGATCTCAAGGAGTTCACATTCTAATGGGGGAGCCAAGATGCAAACAACTATGTATGTACAAAATCTAGACAGTGGATAGAAAGCAATCTCAGAGAGAAGACACTAGCAGTAGGGAGGACCAGAGAAGGCCTACTGCAGAAGGAGAGATTTGAGCTCAGTCATTACAGAAGCCTAAAAATTCAAGAAGCTGAGGTGAGAGTGAGAGCAGTTCAGGCATGAAAAGACCCAGTTTGGGGAAATGGAGTGTTTTATGTGAATAATAGCAAAAAGGCCAATGTTGCTGGATCATAGAGTACATGGAAGTGAGATTTGAGAAATGTGAAGGAAAACCTCAAAATAATTTTCTCTTTCTTTAATTACTAGTGATTTGTAGAATTGTCCATATGGTTATCGATAGCTTAAATTTCTCATTGTGAAAACTATTCCTATCTTTGGATATGAGAATTAGACTTGTTCTTTTAAAAAGAGAGCTAGAGATCTGGAGAGAATGATGTGAAGAAAACCAGAATTGGCATGGTCAGAGAAAAGCATATTGTACACCCAGACTATGGTTCCATAAAAGGAATGTTGCATGGATCCCTAGCTCCTTTAGTGAATCATCTAGCTCCAGAGATGGCCATGGTGGAGGCAATGGTGGAGTGTCCAGGAGTTCTTAGGCCAAGCTGAGCACTATGGGAGCACACTCTATAGCCACTGAAGAATGGCAGTAGGGAGATACAAGGGAGTTATTGAATGAGCAAAGGCATTTTTAGAACAAGCCTCCAGGACACAAAAGGAGCTCTTGGCCAATGACGAGCCTCTGGACCAAGCAGAAAGGTTTCTGTACTATAAAGCAAGAGTTGAAGGTAAAGAACAACAAGGGACAGAGCCATAATTATGGAAGATCACACTTTGTCCTTCCTTGGCAATATGAATTATCTGGACTGTACAGGTTTGGAGAAAGGAGTCAACTTTCTCATGAACTCCAGTTCTTTTCCTTTCTACGTGTGGGGCCTGGATGAGTGAGGGGGGAGCAAGGAAGGGAGGAAGGCTCCCTTCCTTCTTTGGGATATCCTCACAAGTCTGGAACACTGTATGTACCTCCCCTGGGGAAGGGGAAAGGCTGCTAAGTAGCCAAGAACCAGACTATCTGATCGTTTACTTCGTATATTATAATTTTTATTTTTCTAGGACACACTGTCTCAATCTCTACAATACCATATGTGTATTCTAATGTGGAAACTGCTTGTGTGTGCTTATTATTTCTTCGGTTAGTGTTTCCTCATTTCTACATTCTCAATAATCAATCTGCTTCATATTGTGTATGTTTTGCAAAGAGATAAGATTGTCATGCCATCTGGGGAAAATGGGGTCGAGGGAAGGAGGTTTAGAGCAGCTTAAAATATTTACATCTTCATAAAACCAAGAGTAAATAAATATTCGTTATGAGAGGAAAGGTATTTTCCATAGTACATTTTAATCAATTTCCCTGGCTCCTTTGCCATAGAATCAGGATGTTCAAGACTAGCCTCAGATACATATTTGGAAGACATTTTGCCAGTTTCAGGAGGAGATAACAGGTGGGGGTTGTGGCCAACCTGGAAGCACCCTCCTACCCCTGCCCCTCATCACTCCTACTCCTGATCTCCTACCTTCTTTATCCCTGAATCTTCACATCGTTTGGTCATTAGTGGGGTTATGATGGTAAGAGTTAGATCTGTTTTCATTTCCCTCTCTCTGCTTAGCCCTTCAAGGAGTAACAAAATGTGCCTACCGTTATCGGTTGATCAATCGATTGAATTTTTAATTGATCGCTATGTTCCCAGTATTGTGCTAGGTGCCAAGGAGGATGGGAAAAAATAACACAAATTATGCCCAGAACACCTTACCATTATATGAAGAATGAGTTGGGCAAGAGTGTAGACAGTATAGAATTGCAGGCTGTCATTGAGCATCTTTTTAATCATTTTGTTCTGCTTAACAGCTGTGTTAATTCAGGCAAGTATGTTAACTTCTCGGCCTCAGTCTCCTCTGTAAAATGAGAGAGTTAGACCCAGTGGCCTTGAAGATCCCTTCCTGTTCTGACATTTGGTAATACTTGGGTGACCTACATGCTACTACACACAGTAAGTACTCGATGAATGCTGCCAATTACCTGCTTTGAGAAAGACCCAGCACCATGTGCAAGGTTACCCAAGTGGCACTGTGGAAGTCCCTATAGGATAGAAAGGAAGGAGATTCATTTTTGAAAGAGTTAGTAGACTGATGGAGTGGGGAATCACTAGGACGATGGTATATTTGTGTTTTGGCAATGCATGTGGCAAAGTCTCTCGTTGTATCCTTAAGGAAGAAAAACATAATACTAACAGCTAGTATTTATTTATATATCTATTTATTTTTGCCTTTTTGTAGGGTAATTGGGATTAAGTGACTTGCCCAAAGTCACGTAGCTAATAAGTGTTAAGTGTCTGAGGTCTCATTTGAACTTAGGTACTCCTGGCTCCAGGGCCAATGCTCTATTCACTGCGCCACCTAGCCACCCCTAACAGCTAGTGTTTATGTAACACTCTAAGGTTTGCAAAGGGCTTTGCATACAGTATCTCACTGGATGCTCAGTTACAACCCTATGAGGGAGGTGTTATTATTTCTCCCATTTTACAGTTGAGGAAACTGAGGCAAACAGAGGTTAAGTGACTCACCCAGAGTCACACACCTAATAAGTGTCTAAGCCAAAATTTGAGCTCGGGATTTCCTGACCCTAAGTCCCGGGCTCCATTCACTGTACTGCCTAGCTTCCGTTACTGTAGCAGGTACACCAACCTGCTCCAGTCAGAGAACTGGAATTTGAATCTTGTGTTGTTACAGTGTGATCTTAAATAAGCTACTTCGCTTTCCTGAATGAGGGGGTTGAACTAGATAAATACCATTTGAGGTCCCTTCTAGCTTTAAATATGTGATACTATGAATTACCTGGGCGCCTCAGTTTCCAAAATGAGAGGGTTAGACTACACAGCCTACATGTCTCTTTCAGTTCTAGATCTCAGATCCTATGTGTGATCCTGGCCAAGTGACTTCACCTCCCTGAGTCTCAATTTCTTCCTCTGTAAAATGACAGTTGGACTTAGGTGATCTCCGAGCTCCCTCCAGCTCTAGAACACTGATCCCATGATCCTCTGTGGGCCCCAGTTCCCTTGTTATAAAATGAGAGGGATGGATAAATAACCTCTCAGGTCCCTGCCAACTCCAGAGTTCAACTTCCTTGAGTCTAAGGAATGTGGAGTGGATGAGTACCCTGTAAAGGGCATTGTGTAACCACATGAACAACTGTACTCGAAGGATGTTTTTAAATAATGGAGCAACATTAACCTTAAAGGGAGGTCTCTAGTAGTATGCCTTAGGTTGCTGCTTTGTACTTATCCCCACCAACATTTTTATCACTGCCTTGGATGGAAACACGGAGGACATTCTTATCAGATTTGTCTGGAACACAAAGTTGACATGGAGTGCTACCATGTGAGATTCCAAAAGATCTTGTCAGGCTAGAACAGTGGGAACAGTCAGTAACTAGAACAGTGGGAACAGTCAGTAACTAGAACAGTGGGAACAGTCAGTAACTAGAACAGTGGGAACAGTCAGTAACTAGAACAGTGGGAACAGTCAGTAACTAGAACAGTGGGAACAGTCAGTAACTAGAACAGTGCATACAGAGATTAAAAGAAATCAAGTCTACAGGTCTGGGAATGGGAGACCTGGGTTAGCAGCTGTTCATATGAAAAAGACTTGGTTGAGGAAAGTTAACTGGTCACAAATCCCTTAGAAACCAACACTGTCATGTCTTTGCCAAAAGTGAGGTACTGTGTTCAAATCATGGGCAATGATGGGACTTTCCCTTGAGAAATGTGTAAATTAATTAATTAATTAATTGTGGGGAAAAAAAAACAACTGAAGCAAATTACACCTTTATGGAACAACTTACTGACAAGTGCAAATTAATATAAGGGGCATGAGGGCATGAATGTATTAAGAGGGTGATAGATAGAGACAAAGGCAGTTCATGATTGGAGTCTAGGTCCTTGTCACCTTTTTTTCCCCTGCATTGTTAATTGGACTAGCAATTTCCAATCTGTCCCTTCTATCTATTCCATCTTCCACCCGGTGGCTAAAATAATCTTTCTACAACACACATCTATTGCACAATTTTTTGTGTCTCCCTATTATCTCTAGGATAAAACAGGAATTCAGCTTAGCATTGGAAGCCCTTCATAGTCTGACTCTCTCTACCTTTCCAGGATAATTTCACATCAGGTCCTGTCATGTGCTCCACACTACAGCTAAAGTGACCTCCTTTGTAGGCCTTTAATGTGGTATCTTGTCTCATTTTCCTGACACAGGCCATCTCTGATGGCTGGAATGTTCTCTTTCTTCACCTGGGCTTCAGAATCAAAAGCTTCTTGCAAGGCCTTGCCTCAGGCCATTTCCTATGAGGAGCCTTTTCTGAACCCCTTAGTTTTAGCACTTTGGCTCTTTCTCAGATTTTCACTTAGGTACTTCCATTTCCATGTTGTTTCCTACCATCCAAGAAAATGGAAGTTTTTAGAAGGTAGAAACCATTTTTATTTGATTTTATATTTGTATCCCCAGTGCCTAGCACAGTGCCTTGCACGTAGTAGGTACCCAATAATTGCTTATTAGTTTCTATTGAATTAGGTGAGTCTAGCAGTTCTTGTGACTGATTGTACAATCATTCCCAAACATAGCAACACACCAGAAAACTGGCTTCTGCCATCAGATCCACTGTGAGAACCTCAGATCTCTCTCAACCTCATACCTCTGGTCCTAGGGTGCTGAAAGTGGGCCATGTGTACACAGCTGCATTGCAAACTAAAAAGCTTACATTGTCGTTTTGAAAAGAACTCTAGGGGAACTAAAAAAAACACCAAACAGCTAGAGTTCCTTGTTTTTAAAAAGCTGGAGTCCTCAAGACCCTAAGAAGAAAAAATAATGCAAGACCAAGAGAGGCTTTGGTAATCTCCAAAGTTTGGAAACTGACAAAGTTTCTTTTGGAATCTCACCATAAATATCATCATACAATTAAAAGGGTTTAAGGCACTTCATAAAGTTAAGTGAATTGATGTCTCTCATATGCAGTATTTTAACCTGGTCTTCAGGGGAGAGCCCATAAACAAAAGATCATAAAGGCATCAGATGAAATGAATTCTTGTAAGCTCAGAGGCTGTTGAAGAAGGAACACTTCTCAGAAACTCCTAAGGGCTTTAAACCAACAAGACAACTCTAGCACCCAGGACCTGCTAATCCAAAAGGCTAAGAAACATCATTTACATTACAAAATAGCACGTTTCCATTTCTGTCTCTTTAAAGACCAGTGGGACAACCCAACTGTAGAGAGCAGCAAATATGGAGGGGACAGATTTTTTCTATTCTTTTGGCAACTACTGTGGAAGCATTGAGCATGTATAGTCAGATGGGAGCATTTAGCATTTCCATAACAGAACACCTGTGTTTTTAAGAAATTTGGAAGCAGGTGTGAAGCCAAGATGCTAGAGTAGAAGCACAGACTTGGCATGGGCTCTGGCTCCAACCACTCCCAATACATGTAAAAAAATGACTCTAAACAAACTTTAGAGCTACAGAACCCACAAAGAGACAGAGAGAAAAAATTCTCCTGCTGACGGCAGCACGGCAGGCCTGCAGGAAAGGTCTGTCGCAGCACATTCGGAGTGGAGCAGAGCCCTGCAGGAGCTGTGTGGTTCCAGCCCCAGGGCAGCCCTGACCAGCAGAGGCCAGAGCAGACTTCAGGAAAGTGAACCATCAGCAGCTATGGTGGTTTCCAGACTTCTCAACATATAAACACCAAAGACAAAGTAAAAGGTCAGTGTAGAATTCTGTTGGAACAGGGGGCATGAAAGAGTGTGGTCTGGCCCCTGCCCCTAAGGCAAGAAGTGGTGGAGGTATAGCAGTTGTGTAGCCTCCACTGCATGGCTGCCTCAGGAGCTCCTGGCCTGCAGATCATAGAGGGACCAAGCAACCATTCAGAGGGTAGTTGCTCTAGCTTTAACCTGCTTGGATCTGGATCACAAAACTTGGGTGATGTTCCTGGGGTGTGTAACCAGTGATCCAGAGCTTGTGGGGGCTGTAGCTCTGGCAATTGCAAAAACCCTAGTGATTTGGGACAAAGCTATCTCCATTCTGTAAGTAGAGCTCAAAAGTCAAGTAATTGACAGGCAATATGAGCAAGCCAAGGAAACACAAACAGACCATAGAATCCTTTTTGGGGGATAAAAAGGATCAAGGCATGGAATGGGAGGAAGACAGCAAAGTCAGAATTCCTGTATCAAAAGCCTCCAAGAAAAAATATGAATTGGTTACAAGCCATGGAGGAACTCAAGAAGGATTTTGAAAATCAAGTAAGAGAAGTAGAAGAAAAATTGGAAAGAGAAATGAGAATGATGCAAGAAAATCATGAAAAGCAAGTTGACAGCCTTCTAAAAGAGACTCAAAAATGCACTGAAGAAAATAACACCTTAAAAAATTGACTAACTCAAATGGCAAAAGAGGCCCAAAAAGCCAATGAGGAGAAGAATGCCTTAAAAAATCTGAATGTGCCAGATGGAAAAAAAATTTCAAAATATCACTGAAGAGAATAACTCCTTCAAAATTAGATTAGAGCAAATGGAAGCTAATGACTTTATGAAAAATAAAGATACTATTAAACAGATCCAAACAAATGAAAAAATAGAAGGCAATGTGAAATATCTCATTGGAAAAAAAACACTGACCTGGAAAATAGATCCAGGAGATATCATTTAAAAATTATTGGTCTACCTGAAAGTCATGATCAAAAAAAAGAGTCTAGACACCATATTTCAAGAAATTATCAAGCAAAATTGCCCTGATATTCTAGAACCAGAGAGAAAAATAGCAATTGAAAGAATTCACCAATTGCCTAATGAAAAAGATCCCAAAAAGAAAACTCCTAGGAATATTATAGCCAAATTCCAGAGTTCCCAGGTCAAGGAGAAAATACTGCAAACAGTTAGGAAGAAATAGTTTGAGTATTGTGGAAAGACAATCAGAAAAACACAAGACCTAGCAGTTTAAGGGATATAAGGGTTTAGAATATGATATTCCAGAGGTCAAAGGAGCTAGGACTAAAACCAAGAATCACCTACCCAGCAAAACTGAATATAATGCTCCAGGTGAAAGTATGGTCATTCAATGAAATAGAGGATTTTCAAGCATTCTTGATGAAAAAAAAACAGAGCTGAACAGAAAATTTG
>JAQQSW010023058.1:0-10347 GCA_028646575.1 Pseudocheirus occidentalis
TAAAAATTGAAAATATAGTTTTGATTTGCTCTCTTTAAGAGGCATTTTAAATAAATCACTTACATAGGAGACCACTTTATTACATGATTGTTTTGGTGAATCTATAGCTGAGAGCCCTTAGGCTTCAAGACAGACTTCAGTACTTTTAATTTTGCTTCCTTCTCCATGTTACATGCTGTCTTCATTTCTCATATTAACAAGTATAGAGAAAGCAAAACAATGCATATTTTTAAGGAAGCACAACAATTTATTTTCAAATTTTATTTCCAAAAAACAAACTAGACACATAATAAATTGTCAATAAACATGCATCTATATGTGTATGTTTTTGTATTTAGGGGTGCAGTGTCTCTGAGGATGGCATACACATTCATTTACAATTTTGTTTTCTCCCCCTACCCTCTTTCATTTTGGGTGTTTTTTCTGC
Organism: Pseudocheirus occidentalis; assembly: GCA_028646575.1. Classification (NCBI taxonomy): domain Eukaryota; kingdom Metazoa; phylum Chordata; class Mammalia; order Diprotodontia; family Pseudocheiridae; genus Pseudocheirus; species Pseudocheirus occidentalis. The sequence continues at coordinate 428 of JAQQSW010023058.1, forward strand.
AGAGGAGCTTATTTACTTTTTGGGGAGGGCTTTTTGGAGGGGGAGGGCAGGGCAATTGGGGTTAAGTGACTTGCCCAAGGTCACGTGGCTAGTAAGTGTTAAGTGTCTGAGGCTGGATTTGAACTCAGGTCCTCCTGACTTAAGGGCCAGTGCTCTATTCACTGTGCCATCTAGCCTTCTTATTTACTTTTTAATAAACCTCTTCACCCATAACTTTATGGGCATAGTTTACTTTTTGATGGGTTAGAAAGCTTTTTTCTTTACTGAATAGTTACGCAATTATTTAAATTTATGTTTAAAAACAGAGCAAAGCTGAGATTTTAGAGTTGGGAGGGAATTTAAGAGATAATTTAATCTGGCCTCATTTTGCAAATGAAGCTATTGAGGCCCTGGAATTGTTTAAAGACTGGTATTGGTTAAAGACTGGGAGTAGGTAGTGGAGCTAGGATTCAAACTCAGTTCTTTTGTTAACACATTCAGTGCTCTAAATGTCATCGCAACATGATATAATTTACTCAGGTGAAAAGTTTACATGTTGGAAACAAGCATTTGTGCTTACCATGTTCAGGTGCTCTGCTAAGTGCTGGAGATATAAATACAAGCAAAAGGAATAATGATCATTGGCCTCAAGAAACTTATATTTTTATGTACCCAAAAGGGAGCTGAAAAATAGTTCTTGTGGTTTAGGGGCATTTTTTTTAACAGCTGAAAAGTCAGGAACAGGTTGGGGGGAAGGGAGTAGTGATAGTAAGACAACTTGGGACCCTCCACAAAACGGGAGCTAGGCAGAGCTTACCATTGGAACATGGTGGTAGTCATTATGTAGAGATATTCCACAGCGAGTAGGCTGCAAGTGTAGTAGCAGGGCAAGAAGGCACCAGGTTCCAAGGGAAGTTCTAGAATGAAACAGAAATAGAGGTGCATGGTTTTGAAGTCCAGAAACTCTTGAGCAGTGCGGAGAAGGTAAAAGATTGCATGTTCTTAGAGAGGTACAATGTAGAAAGTTTTGTACAATCAATTTTCAAAATTCAGGATTAATTAAAATTATCTGCAGTATTTTATTTTTCTTCTTGATGTTTTTCATCTCATTTTAAGTTTCTGGAATGCTAGGCAGAATTAATTTTTTAGAGTTTTAGTTTGCTAAATACTTCTCTATTATTAGGAATTTCCTGTACTTCTCAAATCTCATCTAAAAAGAGATTTCAAGATGTCTCTTTGTGGCAACCTTATATCAGTACTATCTCAAAATTTAAAAAAGAACTCTAGAGTCTGGTTTCTCATTAAGCATATGCTATGATCTATAAAGTACCCTTTCACTTCATTCAACAAATAATTAGTATCTACTATGTGAAAACTGCAGCATTAGATTATGGGGAATAAAGAGAAATATGCATTTCCTATCCTCATAGAGTTCAGAAGGGAAATAAAGCAAATGTTAATATGATCACCAGAAAGTTCTTATTAATTGCCAAATTGGGAAATGTTCATACCATCACTGGAAATGTATTTGTAAATTTCCAAATTGAACAGTGATTAGAGGAAATAGAGGTCATGTAAAGAAGGCTACATGATGCCAAAGGCATGTGTATTTCTGGGTAGCAGCTTGTTTTTAAGACACAGAATGATATATTAATAAGAGCTAAGAGTATGTAGGTTTTTGTTATTTTTAAGTCAGTTTAACTCTTTGGGTTTCAGTTTTCTCATCTTTAAGGGATTTGGACTGTATGATTTCTTTTTTTTTTTTTCTTTTTGGAGGGCAGTTGGGGTTAAGTGACTTGCCCAAGGTCACACGGCTAGTTTTTGTGTTAAGTGTGTGAGGCCGGATTTGAACTCAGGTTCTCCTGACTCCAGGGCCGGTGCTCTATTCACTGCACCACCTAGCCGCCCCTAGGACTGTATGATTTCTAAGGTGCCTCTCAGATCTAAAATGCTTTAGTTGTCTCTAGTCATCAACAAACATTTATTAAGTGTCTGTTGTGTGTAGGCTGCTTTCGGAGGCTCATTTGGAAAAGTTAATGGAACTTTTAGATCGTTAGGGAGATAAGCTTCACACATAGATAACTATAATATACAGCATCATATGAATTTTTTGGAAAGTTGTCAGAGTGCTACGTGAACTCTTTAAGAGAGAAGGTGCTCTGTGAAGTCTATAGGAAAAAAGAGATTCATGGAGGACGTAGCATTTGATTTCAGCTTTAAAGATGAAAATGGATAGGGAAGAAGTTTCAGGCTTAGGGACTAGTGTGAGCAAAAGCAAGGCATAGTATTTTTGGGTTGGGACTGAGGGGAGGAGAGGGTAGAGTGGTTGAGATCTCCTGAAGTATGATGTATATTGAGAAAAGTAGCATGAGACAAGGCTGGAATAAGAGGGCGGTTCTGGTCTGAAGTAGGACTTTTAATGCCAGGCAAAGGAGTGTGTATTTTTCCTCAGTTCTTCAAATTTTAGTAGCTCTCTTGTGCCTGCCAAGTAGTGACATTACCAGATTAATCTAACAGCAGGTTTTTGTTTTTTAATTTGTGTTGGTGGTGATGGGCAGATGAAGAAGGAGAAAATGGAGATGTGAAAACCTGTTGGGAGAGTATTACAGTTGTCTAGGTGATATTGAAGGGAGGGAGTGGATGTCAAAGAGGTAGAATCCATAGGACCTGGTCTTGATGGATTTAGGAATAAGAGGTGAGGACAAAGGAAAAGCTACAGAAGATCTTGCAGTTTTGTACATGGGAGATCAGGTGAATTGTGGAGCTATGGAAAAATAACTGGCAAAAGTAGACCAGGTTTGAAGTATGGAGAATTATAAATTCAGTTTTAGACATGTTGAGTGTCAAGTGATGGTAGAATATCTAAGTAAAAATGTCTTAATAGGATGCATAATAGGAATGCATGACAGGAATCCGAGTCAGGACAGACTGCAGATGTAATTATCTACATGGAGGTAGTAGCTGAATGAGATTTCTAAAGCAGAGAAATGTAGAGGGACAAGAGACAGACTTTTGGGGAAATATCTACCTTTAATAGATTGGAATGAGGATGAAGAATCATCAGAAGAGAAGAGCAGTTGTAGATAAAGGACCAGAATCAGGAGAGCTCAGGGATTTTGAAGTCAAGAGAAGAAAGAATATCCAGTAAAAAAGGGGTAGTCAGTGCTTCCAAAAATTATGTTGGTAAAGAAAGATGTGCTCTTAAAAAGAGATCATTGAACTTGGTGATTGGAAGGTAATTGATCTTTGGAAGAAAAATTTTAGGGAGTTGTGTCCGGGCCAATGAGAATTGAAGGTGACCCTTCCCTTTGTCAAGGTGAACCTCCCTCTACATGTCCAGGTACTCCCATTCCATCCCACCTTCTGCATTAGATTAGATCCCGTCTTCTGTCATCTCCACTCTCTCACTAATCTTTATTCTTTCCATATTCAGCGATTACTTCCCTACTGCCTGCTAACAAGTCCATGCCTTGTCTACTTTAAAAAACAAACCTCTCACTTGATCCATCAGTCTCACTAGCCATTGTCTTATATCTCTCTTCTCTTTCTTGGCTAGATGATTGAGAAGGCTGTGTAAAATAAGTGACTTTCCTCTTATTCTCTTAACTCTTTGCTAGCTTCAGACATCATCCAATTGAAGCTACTCTCTCCAAAGTCATCAATTTCTTAATGGCCAAATTTAATGACATTTTCTTAATCCTTATTCCCCTTGACTTCTCTGGAGCCTTTGACACCGTCAGTCAACCCTATCTCTTTGTTATTCTCTTTAGGTTTTTGTGACTTTGACCTTCCTTGGTTTTTCTCCTACCTTTTTGTTTTGTTCTAGTCTCTTTGGCTGGATCTTGCACCCACTGTGAATGTTTCCCAAGGCTCTGTTCAGGGTCTTTTCTCCCTCTATAGTATTTTGCTTGGTGATCTTATCAGCAGCCATGGATTCAGTTATCATCTGTATGGAGATGATTTTCAGATTGATATTCCTGACCTCCAGTCTCACACCTCCAGCTGTCTGTTTGGATATCATGAGATGATTTTCCTGTAAACATCTCAAACCCAGCATGTATAAAATTGAACTCATCATCTTTTACTCTCCCTCCTACATTCTCAGCTTTTTCTTATTCTTAACTTATTGCTTTCAAGGCCACCACCATCCTCACAATCACCTAGGATTGCAAACCAGGTATCATCCTCAGCTCCTCATTCCATCTCACTGCCTCCCCAGACCCTGGTCATATCCAGTTAGTTATCAGGTTCTTTAAGCTGTACCTTCATGATGTCTTTCATATGTGCTCCCTTTTCTCCTCTTATGCTCCCACCATCTTGATGCAGGCCCTCATCGTCTCACACTTAGATTACTTCAGTAGCCCTTTCGTTGGTCTGACTGTCACAGGTCTTTCTCTTCTCTAAACCATCCGCCACTCAGCCCAAGTCTGGCCATGTTACTACACTATTCAGTCAGTTTTAGTGGTTCCCTGTTTGCTCCAAGATAAGTAGAAAACTGTCTTCTTTGAAAGCCCTTCACTAGTTGGCTCTGTCCTGCCTTTCCAGTCTTCTTATGCCTCCTTGCTTTTCCCTGAACACATACCTATCATTCTGACTCCCAACCGGACATTCTCCCAGACTGTTGCTCTTGCCTAGAACTCTTACCCTTCTCATCTCCATTCCTTGGTTTTCAGGGAATCCTTCAAGTCTCACCTATAGGCCTTCCTTCTGCAAGAAGTCTTTCTGAGTTTTCATTTAGTACCTTCCCTTTGAGACCACCCCCAGTTTATCCTGTATATGTCTTCTTTATACATAGTTGTTTGCATATTAAGTGAGGTCTGGTTTTGCCTTTTTAATATTCATATATATATATATATGTGTGTGTGTGTGTGTGTATATATATGAAGGTATTAATAAATTTAATATATTTTTGTGTTCCCAGCTGGCACTTAGCAAGTAGTAGGTGTTATAGTAGACTAATGCTTGTTGACTTAAGGAGGCAGAGTAGTGAGGAAGTTTTGGCATTATGCATAGATAGCTTTTCTAAGAAGGGCAGCAATAAAAGGGAAGAAAGAGACAGGGAATCAGTTGATTCTGATAAAAACATCAAAGAAAAGGCAAGTTTTTTTTTCTTTAAAAATTGTAAAGATATGAACATGTTTTCTAGGCAGGTAGAAAAGAAGCCATGGAAACAGAAAAGATTGAAGAGGCCAGAAGGAGAGTAGAGGACTAATGTAGAAAGGTGAGGAAGAGAAAGGAAGTAATGGGATCAAAGGTACAGATAGAGGGATGAACTTTAGGGGTTTATTGTTGTTTAATCATTTTCAGTGGTGTCTGACTCTTTAGGACCCCTTTTGGGGTTTTCTTGGTAAAGATACTGGAGTGATTTGCTGTTTCCTTCTCCAGCTCATTTGACAGATGAAGAAACTGAGGCAAACAGGATTAAGTGACTTGCCTAAGCTCATACAGCTAGTAAGTTCCTGAGGCTGGATTTGAACTTGGGTATTTCTGACCCCCAGAGCTGGTGTTTTATCCATTGTGCCACCTAGCTGCACTAACTTTAGGAGTAGGAGTAGGGAAAGAACAGAAAGGAGCTTTGGGGTAACCACATCATTTTCTTTAGTAAGACTAGGGTACAATTTGTAATTAAAAGAGTGGCAAAAAAAATCTGCAAATCATGGTAGAGAGGATGTTCATCTGAGAATCTGGAAGAGTTGGTCTTAAGTGTCAACTCTGACTATGCTTGCTTTATAAACATGGGCAAAGTCATTTAGACAAATGCCTGGGGAACTGAGGAATTAAGAGTATAAATTAGGGAATTGATCTGCATTGCTAGAGTTTCTTTCTGGGAGATCCCTTATACCAACAAAATCACAAAGTTTGGACCCAAAACATCCCAACAAAACATATTAGTAATTTAGAAAATATTTTGAAAATACTTAGAATCAGTTTGGTTTTTTTTTTTCTTTTAAGACTTTCTGGGGACAGTTAGGTGGCACAGTGGATAGAGCCACCAGTCCTGGAGTCAGGAGGACCCAAGTTCAAATTTGACCTCAGACACTTAATTAGCTCTGTGACCCTTGGGCAAGTTGTTTAACTCTGATTACCTCCACAGAGGGAAAAAGGCTTTCTAAAAGCATACTGCTTTGTTCTAGGCCTGTCAACTTCTCCACCATACTACCACAGTATGGATTTTTATAGTCCCAATGATTGCTATGGTAAAATCTTGATTTAAAATGCCTTAACAATAATTGAAATTCTGTTTTTGCTCTGTTTAGTAATTGCTTGCTATCTTGTCATTTCCTTCTCTATCCTAAAAAAAAAAAGAAAAACCAAAAAACTTTGAGTATGTACTCTTGGGTCTATTCACGTTAACGATCCTCTCAAGAAAGATATGGTTAGAGTGTATGACATGACGATTATACCATTTATATTTTCAACACTAAACATTTAAATAATTTTTTTTTTACCCTGAACATGTTAGTTTATTGAGACTAGAGATAGTTTCTTTTTTTTTGTATCTCCAACATACAGCACATTGCTTTGCACAAAGAAGAAGCTTAGTAAATTTTTAAAATTTGTTGAATTCTGATTAATCAGATTTTTTCCATTACATTCAAAATGAATAATTCATACTTGTTTCTCTTTGAAATAGCATAATGAAAAGCTAACCTCTAGAATAAATACCTGATATATTTATTGTTATTAATTTTTTTCTCAATATACTTGTCTCATTATAATGTTCTCAGGGCTACATAAACTACCTCATTGGACAATTCTTTCAGAATTTCAACTAATTTCCTATAGAGGGGTAGATAGGTTCTGGGATGAACTCACCATATACTCTCTAGAGGTCAAGTAATGGCCTGTAAGTTTCTAGTGTTTGTCTTGCCATTTATTATGGAATTTGTTTCTCACTGAATGTCATTTAAATACTATTTGATATGGGAACTTGATGAGTAAGTAGAGATGACAGCAGTATTACTTAGCTGAGTTCAGTTAGTTATATGAAATTTCAGCTCTTACAAAATCACAGCTTTATAGTTGTATTTAGTTAATCGCCAATCAGGAAGAATATTTTCTCTGAAAATTATTTACTTCTAACCAGTAGCCATTAGTAAATATGTTGATATATGCCATTATATATATGATATATGTTTAAAGACTTTGAGCAGAAAAAGACTACTGGTTAATTCCACAGCACAGTTATTTAATTATGTATCTTGAGCTGGGTGTGTGGTTTATATTATTGACCTTCTTTCCCAGTCTCCATTGAGAAAAAAAAAATCCCCACCTCCTGAAAATTTTTTTTGGTGAAGCCTAAGGGAATGGACTCTAACTAATATTTCCTAAGAGTTCCTGAGACCAAAAATGGTGGCCCTTCTCTTCCAGCAGCTGGAATCCAAAAGATCTTGAAACCAGTCCTGAAAGGCTTGCTCCTATGCAAGAAATCCTGATGGCTTTTGAGAGGAAGATAGAGAACTATTCTGGAAAAGTTCAAGTGGTAGTAGAGGTGAGTTACTGACTTGGAGAATGTGTTTAGGGACTATAAAAGTTCACTTTCTGTTTTTAATGAAAGATTTTAGAACATTATATGCAGTTGAGGCAACTGGAAATTTCAGTCTACATGTTCTAGAGAGATCCTAACAAGTATATAATAGTAGATATAGGCACTGTGCCTTTATATTCCTCCTTCCACTCCAACCCCTGTACTAAATCTTTGTAAATGAATGCTGTATATGTTTTTTAGTACCTTGAATATTATGTATATTGTTAATAAAATGTATTTTCTTTAACATTTTGTTCTTTGAGTTTTGTTTTGAACAACAAATTCTTTGTTTTATTAAAATGAAAAATGAACATATGTAGTAAGGAGGTCAACATATTGAGTTGTTCCATAAATATTATAGTTGATCTTTTTGAAATACCAGTAATTGCATATTGACAATTTGAAAGGATATGAAGACTAAGGATAATTTAAAAGTTTATTAATGAGGCAATAAGAAATTGAGGTAATAAAAAAACCTACAGGTTTTTAAAAAGAGGTATTTGCATAGGACAGCATAACTCGAATATTGGATCTGGGGTCAGGAAGACTTAGGTTCAGATCTTGCCTTTGATGCTGACTGGATGTCTAACCATGGATAAATCACTTGCTCTCTATGACTTTCAGGTTCCTTATTTGTAAAATACTGATAGTAATACCTACAGATACTGCCTCACAGGGCTGTGAGGCACAATTAAATGTCTGTAAAGTGTTTCGCAAACTTTATAGAGTGCTATATGCATTTGTTTTATTATTATGGATATGTGTTGAAGGTAGGATTTCAGTTTTGAACACACTTCTGTATCTCTTACATTCATTTTTCAAGCTAATATGTAGGCATTTAAAATCTTATTAAATAGTTGAAATAAATGTTACATCTTTTGGCACCTGGTACCCAAAGACCGTTATTACATGATAAATGCTGAGGAATCTGAGAAAAACTTTCCAGCCTTTTCCTCACCCTTGAAGCAACTTAAACCCAGGCCCTTCCTCCTGTTCCGTTCTGCTCTGTACTTATGCATTCATCGGTCTAGAGCTGGAAGGGACCTTAAATGTCATCTAGTCATCATTTTTCAGAGGAGACAATAGACCCAAATACTATTCATAAACTTGTCCAAGGGTACATAAGCAGTAAGAGTCAGAGGTAGGAGGCAGACACAGATTCTCTGCTTATAAATCTGTAACTTTTTTTTTTTTTTACACAGACTACTTGTTTTCATAAAAAAGGGCTTAACCTCGTATGTGATATATAGTAGTGCTTAATAAATGCTTGTTGACTGACAGGAACAATATCATGGACTTTCCATCTTGACTCTGAAGAAAGAATTTCTCAAATCCTTTTGATGAAAGAATTCTTCCCAAGAATTTGCTAGGACCAAAGTCTCAGAATGTTATGCTGAATTTATAAAGAAATCTGGGAAGGGGAGAGGTATTAATATGTAGAGGGAAAGAGAACACAACACAGAAAACAGAGTTTAGGAACAAAAACCAAACTTTTGCCACAGGCAAGTAGAAGCTTTCTAGTTAGTGGTGTATATTCTATGTATCCATAAATGTTCATTATCCATTTGTTAATGTATATATAGAGTATATATTTAAATTTACTTCAGTAAGTTTGAAATGTACTTACTAGAAAACATAGACTTTTGAATTTATTTTTAATAAACGTAGATAATAGTTAAATATTTTTGAGTGAGTCACTTGCTATACTTCCTATATTCCAAATGGCATCTTTTATCATGACGTGATCATTTGCCTGTTTTTCTATTTAATTTCAACCACCGATCCCCTTGATTTTTGTTTTTAAAGATCCATACATTCATTTATTATATGAGACACAGTTTTGCTAATTCAACATTGTATGCTGTTGAGGATGAGGACTATTACAAAATCTTGCTTCTTTTGCATTTTGATTGCTCCAGTCTATGAAATGAGGATCCTAATAGCATCTTCTTCCCAAGGTATTCCTTTCTTTCTTTCTTTTTTTTTTTTGTAATAAATTTTATTTGTTTTCTTGTTTGCATCATTCAATTTCATGAGATTTTTGAATTACAAATTTTCTCCCTGTCTTTCCCCTACCCCAACCCCAAAACAGTGATCCCACTGTAGAACCCCTCCCCTGGTCTGCTCTCTAACTTTTTGGTAGGGCAGGGAGGGTCTCCCTATCCCAGCCCCTGTATATCTTTAATTCCTAGTTGCAGGTATTGCAGAGCTTTAAATTCTGGATTCTTTTGGTTCCTTCCTTGTCACCCCTGCTGGAAGGACAACCAGTTCAATACAGGCTGTGTAGATGTGATTATACAGGACATCTTCATAGTGGACATATTGTGACAGTGATCATATGTCCCTCCTTCCTATCCCTCCCCTCCTTGTTCTGTTCTCTACCCTGTCCCTGTCCCTTTATTGAAGTGTGAGC